>CABHPH010160870.1:31531-75151 GCA_902168325.1 Peromyscus nudipes
TCTCTCTCTCTCTCTCTCTCTCTCTCTCTCTCTCTCTCTGACTCTGTCTCCTAAACCTGTAATCCCAGTTCTTGATCACCATGAGTTTCTTGGATGCCATAGTGACTTCCAGGCCAACCTGGACTCCACACTGAGACCCTATCTCAAAAACAGACCAAGCAGCCAGTCATGTGATCTGTCCTTGAAGCACCGGCTCTCATTTCACTCTCACAACAGGATATCCAAGAAGAGTCCCAGTGAGGATCCAATATTAATCCTCACTGTAGCCAGAGGCCTCAAACCAGACCAATGACTCATTGCAATGAACATTTGCAAGTAAAGATATATGGACTAAAGGGTACACTGTGTGACTCACTGTGACACACTACAGCTTCCATGACAAGATTTTTTTTGTCTTTATTTTATTTTATTGGGGAGGGAGAGTTGCAAGGGAAGATGAGTGGGGTTGGGGTGCATGATGTGAAATCCACAAAGAATCAATAAAAAGTTTTTTAAAAAATATAAAGTTGAAGCAATATTTTTTTTAAATGAGATCACTATTAATTAGGATCTCATGGAGGGAGATGTCTGCAGGCAATTAGCCTTGCCAGCTGCTGAAATTGCTAGAAATGGAAATCTACTGCTTACTTTTCTGGTTGCTATAACAAAATTGCCAACAAGAGCTCTGTAGAAGGAAGAGCTTGTTTTGGTGCACAGTTCCAGGATATAGTTCATTATGGTAGGAGAGGTATGGCGGCAGGAGTGAGAAGTCAGTCACATCGTGTCTGCAGCCAGGAAGCAGGTAGAGATAGAAACTGACCCAACAGCTTGCTTCCTTCTCAGTCCTCTCGACCCAGTCTGGAACCCCAGCCAATGGGAGGGTGCCACCCACGTTTGGGGTATGTCTTCTCTCTGGAAGCACACTTGCAGGTGCACCCAGAGGTGTGTCTCCTAGGTGATTCCAAATCCATTCAAGTTGACAATGGGAATTGTCACAAGAAGTGAAGTATCGCCACACATTTCTTTGATGATGGAGAGATTGTGGGTCACATAAAGTTTGCCATTCTCCCATTGCTTCCATTCTTGCTGCACAGCCCCACAGGCAGAAACTTACAGGGATAATATAATATTATAATATATAACATAGTATTGAGTTCTTCCTCTATGAATCGCAAGATGTCAGGATTATTCGCCTGTTTCATACATAAGGAGACCAGATCCAGAAAGGACGGGTTCATGCACAAAGTCACAGCCAGGTAGTGTTCTCAGGATGCCTTACCCCAGAGGCTTCACACTTGACTACTCTCGCCGCAGGTTCTAGCAAAGGCTCCTTCTTGCCCATCACAGAGAACCTCTTGGACTACTTTCCCTGTCTTCCAAAAGCATTTCACTTTGCTTTCTCCTGTGAGTGGGATGCAGCCAAGCTCAGACACAGACATGAGCATCCTGGTAGTCAGGGTCTGGCAATGCAGACACCTCTGTTCCAGCCTTCACTGATTTAATGGTGTGTGCATCATTTTTTTGTTTCCCTCTGGAAGACAGGATGAGAATTTTAGCCTCTTGTAAGACAGAAGGCAAGCTCTATTTTCTGTTGCCTCTTTAAAACAAAACTACCTTTAAATTTTTGGCTTATATATTCACATGATAAATCACACATATAGTCATATAAAATAGCTAAATACAACATACATACAGTGAGCATCACTCTTTTTGGTGTACAATTCTATGAGTTTTACTATGTTCATGTGGCCCGTGCCCTTTCCAGAGGCATGACTTGGATACAGTTGGAGAAAGTCACAGAAATTGGGATCAAAGTCCATCCCTGAGCCCCAACAGTGTACTCTCTCCTGACAGAAGGCACATCCTCCTGTTCCTAGAGCAGGGTCTGACAAACCATAGATTTTTCTGCATTATTTCATTTTTTAAAGAGAAAATGTAAGTATATTTATTGCTTCACTTCTGTGACCCTGTCTTTCTAGGTCTGTAAAATGGGGATAAATAGTATTAGTCAAAGTAGAATTCATGTAAAGTTAATCTCATGCTGTGGATATCGCTCTGTATGCTGTAAATGTGTTGCTCTGATTGGTTAATAAATAAAGTGTTGATTGGCCAGTAGCCAGGCGGGAAGTATAGGCAGGACAAGCAGAGAGGAGAATTCTGGGAACAAGAAGACTAAGTCAGGAGTCGCCAGCCAGACACAGAGGAAGCAAGATGTGAAGGCAGAACTGAGAAAAGGTACCAAGCCACGTGGCTAAACATAAATAAGAATTATGGGTTAATTTAAGTGTAAGAATTAGTCAATAGTTAACCTGAGCCATTAGGCCATACAGTTTTAATTAATATAAGCCTCAGTGTGTTGATTTGGGTCTGAGTGACTGCAGGCCTAGGCAGGACTGGAGAAAATTCCAGCTACAATCTCATTTGTATAGAAGCCCATGTAAGGGCTAGGGAGATTGCTAGAGTGAGAAAGTGTTTGTCCCATGAGCTTGAGGACCTGAGTTTGGATCTTTAGTACACACGTAAAAAGCCAAGTCATGGCAGCATACATCTACAATCTCAATTTTAGAGAGGCAGAGATGGGGGAATCCTTGAGGCTTGCTAGCCAAACCAAGCTAGCCAACTCAGTGAGCTCTGGGTTCAGTGAGAGGCCCTGGCTCAACACATAAGATGGAGAGCAGTTGACGTGACACTTGTCCTAAACCTCTAGCTTCCACGTGCACCTGTGTACATAGAGTCTTCCCCACCTCCAGTGCACATAACATAAGCTGTGAGGTTCAGACAATATATAGGAATGTGCATAAAACCAAAGGAAGAAAAATGGAACTGCTGTCTCACTGAAGCAACAAAATATCTGAGAGAAGCAACTTAAGGGAGCAGGGGTTTATTCTGGCTCACAGTTTCAGGTGGTGAAGTCCAGCAGGTAAAGTGTGGTGTCAGGAGTAAGAGGCAGCTGGCTACACTTCATCCAGCTGGGAAGTAGAGGGCTCAGTAGACTCAGCTCACTTTCTCTCTTTTATTTGGTTCAGGACCCCAGCCTATGGATGGGTACCATGTTCAGGGTGGGTCTTCCCACCTCAATTAACCTAGTTGACAATCCCTCCTGGGCATGCTCAGAGGCATGTGGTTTTTAGAATCACCCAAGATAACAGCCAACATTAACCATCACAATGTCTTATACTAAAACAACCATATCTTTCAGAAAATGTCACCCTAAATCTATCATTTCAGTATCACCTTCATAATTCTAATCTTCTCTATCCACCCATATTATTTAACTACTAAATCAATAAATTTTTTGAAAATATATAGCTTTGTCTTTAAACTACTGTGATGTTATAGTGTTATACAGTGGTGATAGATCTTTTGTTTTGTTTTGTTTTGGTTTGGTTTTTCAAGACAGGGTTTTCCTGTGTAGTTTTGGGTGACTGTCCTGGATCTCACTCTGTAGACAAGGCTGGCCTTGACCTCACAGAGATCCACCTGGCTCTGCCTCCCAAGTGCTGGGATTAAAGGCATGGGCCACTGCCGTGATAGATTTTTCTAAAACACATAAAGTATACAGCTGTCAAAGATTCTTCATGCTGATTGCTGTACCACTTAAATCACTCATTTCCTCCGCACACATCAGCATATATTGGCTTCCCCTTGAAAAAAAACTTTAAAAAGGTTAATCCTGGAGCTTTGTATACTGACTTCTGTTGGGCCCTCCCAAAATCCATTTAGGTTTCTAAAGGTCATGATTGTTTTTATTTTTATTGTTTTCCAGTCTATAAGTCATAGACCATGGAACATCAATAACAATGTTGTTATATCTAGCTCAGATGCCCTCAAGCTTCAGTGCTATGTACCCAGAACTGTGTGCATGGTCCTCTATTGGTGAGAAGGGTTGGCTTTCAAGGATGAAACTGAGGGTGTGCATTTACATCACGTACAACTTCAGACTGGGATGGTCATGGCACCAAGAACGTTGTGGAACTTAAGCTACTGTTCATAGTATATTAGACCCCACTGCTAGTAGACATTTTCTTCCCATTTCAAAGTTCTGCTTCTAGTTAGACATTGTAGAAATTTCCCTTCTCAGTGATGCCTCTTGCAGTGCTCAGCTCATTTTCAGAACAGAGATGACTGACAAGTTTAAGCTCCAATAATGAAGTGTTTCCCAGGTCGCCATTACTTCCCACATCCTAAAATTCTCTGATTACTCATTGGCTCGTTCATTTATTCGTTCTGCTAATGACAAAAGTCTAGAGATGTGGTTTTGTTTTTCTGGCTTTGTTTGTTTTGAGACAGACCTCACATATCTGAGTGTGCATCAATGGATGACCTGAACTTCTGGTCGTCTTGCCTCCTCTACCTCTTGACTTCTAGGAACACAGGCATCTGCCACCACCCCATGTTCGTGCAATCTGTATGGTGCTTGCTGATCGTGCGTGCTGATCAAGCGCTCTACCAACTGAGCTCTACCCCTTTCAGATGGTTCAGCTGAAAGCAATATTGTGGAAAAATATTGTGGAGGAGAAGTTGGGGATCTAGGTTTGTTTTACTAGTCTTGTTACTTTTAGATGATTAAATAAAATTTAAACAACAGCTAAAAATTAGTATTTAGAGATAACAGACAATGTATGTGTGTTTGTTATTTTTAAAAACAATGAATAGGGCTGGAGAGATGGCTCAGAGGTTAAGAGCATTGGCTGTTCTTCCAAAGGTCCTGAGTTCAATTCCCAGCACCCACATGGTGGCTCACAACCATCTGTAATGAGATCTGGTGCCCTCTTCTGGCTTGCAAGCAAACATGCAAGCAGAATACTATATACATAATAAATAAATAAATCTTTTTAAAAAATGAATAATCTCAATGTTGCACAAAGGAAAACCAGAACAAAACAAAAGGAGCAAGGGTGTGTCAATCCAACCTGGTCTAGCAGGCACACTGGGACAGGAAGTGCTCAGGGTTTTATTCCAACACAGGTAGAGACTGTGTCTTTTCCCCATTGGCTGGGGGCCAACCTCCCAGTCTTTTGAAATTGGCTAGTTTTGAAAGAATTGTAGAAAGGAAATGAAGGGAAGTGGGAAGGGATGGGGCGCTTAAGTCACTTAAATCCAAGAATACAAAACAGCCTTTGTGTAAACAACAGTTTTAACAGTATGGGGCGCGGGAGTAGGAAGATTTAAACATTTTCATAATAGGGATAGGGGAGAAAAAAAGATTTTAATTCCTTGTGGCAAACAACAGTTTTACAGTGTTTACAGAAAAGGCTAATATTTTTCTTCCAGTATTAACCTCAAGTAGATTATTCTAGGATAATAAGAGCACTTTAAATAATCAATCTTAAGGAGACAGTAAAAGAACTTTTGCTCTTTTACAGGAAATCCACGGGATGAAAAATTCGTGGAATATCACACAGAGAATGACTATTGTGTCCGGAAAATTGGCAAAATGGAAGCATGGCTCCGTGAACAAGCAGCCCAAGGACAGCTTTTCTGTGACAGCTCTAGCTCTGACTCAGATGAGCCTGAGAAAGATCAGAAGAGACCGCAAGCACTAGTAAGGACCAGGACAGAGAGGGTCCCACTTTATGATGAGTTTTACGACAGAGAATGAGAAAACTACATACTACTCCAGATAGTGAGGACACTGAATGGTATGTTTGTGTGTCTGTTTTCATCAGTCATTCCTGTTCGCGCATGAAGTACTGAGGGAAGTAATTTACGGTGGTACAATGAAAGGATGTCATCTGGAGCCTTGTGGCTAATGGGTTTGTCATGTATGCTATAAGTCTAGGCCTTAAAACTAAGGAGCTCAAACAAAGGTCATTTGATTGTCTTACTTTTCCGTGGGTAGCTGGGCTCAGTGAGGATGTTCTGTTGATCTCTTCACATAGCTTATGTAATTTGACATCAGATGGCAGCTGAAACTAGAGTCACATAGACGCTGAGCTAGAACTCAAGACAACTGATATTTGATCATGTTCCATCCAGTCTGAGTCTCTTGACAGTCTGTGCAGCAAGGTAGTACATTTTTCCTTTAAACCAGTCCAATGTTTCTAACATCAAATATTGCAGCTGGAGGAAGCTTGAAGACACAGAATTGACAAGTGTCTAGTCATTGAACCTGCCCTTAACCACTTCCACCATATCCTATCAGTTAATGCAAGTTGTAGGACAATTGCTAGCAAAAGAAAAGTCTACGCAAGGGGACAGGTACCTGTGCATCCTGGAGATCATCACCACCACCACACATTTCAAAGCTTGGAACTGGTTTTGTCTTTAGAAGCAAGGTGGTAGCCTTCAATCCCAGCATTCGTGAGGCAGAGGCAGGTGGATCTCTGTGAGTTCGAGGCCAGCCTGGCCTACAGTGTGAGTTCCAGGACAGCCAGGGCTACACAGAGAAACCCAGACTTGGTGGGGAAGCAGGGAGCTTGAGAGGCATGGTGGCAACATGCATGTAATCCCAGCACTGGAGAGGCTGAGTCAGGGGAATCATGAATTCAAGACCAGCCTGGGCTACATGACAGAAGCCTGCCTCAATCAATTGATCACCAATAAAGGCAAATTAAATTCTATAAAAATAGATGAGAGTATATTGTATATTTAAAAAGTGAGTTTTTAAAAAGACATCACCATGATGCTATAGGAGAACACTTAGGGCTACTTTTTAAATAAGTTGCCCATATAGCAAGGGCTCAAGAAAGAGGTAAATAAAACCAGGTGTGAAAAGTAATTGTGGAATTAAAGCTCCAAATTAAGACTTCACACAATCTACAAATGGTTTTAAGCATTTCAATTTTCGATAATTTAGTAAAACTTTAAAATAAATCAAAATAAAAACACCTTTTAAAGCCTTCAGTAGGAAATTTCCCAAAAGAAAAAACTAGAGGAAAGCACCACCTGAGTATGGTATTCAGTTTCTTCAAACAGGTTGCTAAGAAGACCAAAGCCTGTCAGGACGGCCTCATGTCCTCCAAGAATGGAGAGTTATGGGTCTGTCTTTATTGTAATTCCTTTCTGTACTTCCTTTTCTGTACTTTTGACAAGAAGCTAATCGGTACCAAAAGATAATTATCAATACTAGGTTGTTTGGCCAGTAACCTTCTCCAAATGGTAAGACCCATCAGAGGATATGCAAATTCAAAATACCTCTGATGTCTTCACATTTATAGGGTACCTGGAAACCTTAAAAAAGGAAGGGAAACTCCCAGTGTTCAAGATAGTGGCACCAGGGACCAGAGAGATGGTTTAGCAGCCAAGATCTCTTGTTACTCTTACAAAGGATCCAGGTTGTGTTCCCAACACTCACAGGGCAGTTCACATCTGTAACTCCAGTCCCAGAGGATCTGATGCCCTCTTCTGACCTTTGCAGGCACTGCATGTATGTGATACATGGACATACTTTCAGGCAAAACATTCATACACAATGAAAATAAATAAATCTAAAAAAAAGTGGCACCAACGTGTTGTCTAGACTCTGCTCTGTCACACAAAATTAGACAAAACTTCTTTCTACAAACTCCCTGTGCCATGACTTCCACTAGAGCATGAACCACAACCTCTTCCTGCACTGTCCAACTTGACATCTGGCACAGATTTCATTATCAGATATTTGTGAATTACTCAATTTACGTGTTGAGTCGCCTTGTCAATTGGGAGGCACTTGTATCTCCCCAGCTCTGCATTTGCTCACAGTCCCTTCATTTCTCAAGACTTATATCCACAAGGTTCATTATATGTAAAGAGGCTTCTCAGAAGTTCTTGGAATGTGAGCATCTAAGTGGATGGCCTCAGTCAGACACCACTGTGAGGTCCAGAAGATATACCATATGTTGATGAAGACCCATAGCTCCAAGTATTTTCCAAAACCACATCAGAATGTGTTCAATGCAAGGAGAACCAATCACACTGCCTTCTGTGTGAGAGCTGATTTGCTTGCCCTAGAACTCTTCCTTGGTCAGTTTCTATCCAGGATCTGAAAAGGATAATGGCTGTAATGTGCATGGACTATTCGTGTGTGCGCCAGGCACTCTTCAGTCCTTAACATGATTGATCCTCACAGAAGTTTTGTGAGCCAGCATTAACATCTCCATCTAACAAGGACACGGGGCACAAAAGGGCTCAGGAAAGTGCCAGAGTCATCCAGCAGAACTTCCCTTCAGGCTTGATCATTGTTTACCGATAGTCCACTGATAGGCCCTTCCCTTCTTCACCAAATTTACTTCTAAGAACTCAAATGGTGACCAACATCCCATACTTTTTTCTAGTCCCTGGTTTTGTTTTGGTATTTTATTTTGTTTGAAAGTATAGGAGCACATTGGAAAAGAAAAGTGCTTTATGGGAGATTTTTTTAGAGGAAGGGAGAATGGCCTGATAGACTGTGATCACAGGGAAGGCTCAAAGTACCTTCAGAGACTTGAGACAAATACAAATTCTACTGTGTCATTGGGCCTGGAAGTAGCTGGGTAAGCACTGTCCACCCCACCCCCTCAGCCCCATCCCAGACATAATGGCCATGATTGGGAGCAGCAGTGCTGGGTGCTGGCCCCAGGTTAGAAACACCTGTTGCATGATCAAAAAGCTAACAGCCATCAAGATTTAGGAGCCCTCCTTTTGTTTTAGAGGTGGTATTCAGATACTGTGTTGTAGTGGGTTATTTATTGTTAATAAGTATTTTAATTCTCAAATATGTCCAATCATAACATTCATTCATTCATTTGTGGGGAGTGGTGTGCAGACCATGATACACATGTGTATAATCCAAGACAAATTTCAGAATTTAGCTCTGTCTATGCATGTTCTGAGGACTGAGCTCAGGTTGTTAGGAAAGGCACTTGCCACTGAGCCTATCAGCAGCTGGTCTCACTGGACCTCTAGATTTTATATAGTTGAATCTAATGTTTAAAACATAGAGTGACTAGGATGGAAAATAAAATCACAGCTATAACTGTATAAATGTTTAACATCTATCTAAAGCAACAATTTCTTTGATTGATTTTTTTTTTGAAGCCACAGACAGGAGGCCCAGAGCTCTACAAACAATGGGAGAAATGAGCATTTGCTATTGACAGCCTGAGAACATCCTGAATTTGTTCTGGCCAAGCTACATCCTTCATAGACATAGCTGCTGTTGCTGCTGCTGAAAATTGTAACATCCAGCTGGAGGCAAAGCTGTCAGTTCCCTACAACTGAAACAAAATCGAGATTTGGAAAGAAAAAGGCTTTGTCTATAATATACATATATACATATATATGGAATATTTAGATATTCCTTCTTGTTCTGAAGTTTTCATGAGAAAGCTGTCTCTTTTGCATAGTTTTGGGAATGTGCTTCTCTCAATTCTATTTCTTTTTTTTCTTATTTATTTATTTATTTTTTAATGCCGAATGCTGTTTATTGAAGGAGGGAAGAGGTCTTAAATACAGGCTTACAGCACAATGGGAGAACCCCGGAGGGCAGAAGTTCACTACCGATGTTTTACAATCTTGCATCTAAGTGTTAGAAAGCACTAGGAAAAATCCAACCTAAGGAAGTCAGATGCACCCATGAAAACACAGGTAATAGATAACCCCACAGCAGAAAATCCCAAAGAAGGAAAATAAACACACACACACTACCACCAAAAGATAACAGGATTAACAATCACTGGTCATTAATATCCCTTAATATCAATAGATTCAATTCACCTATAAAAAGACACAGGCTAACAGAATGGATACAAAAACAGGATCCATCCTGCTGCTGCTTACAAGAAACACACCTCAATTTCAAAGACACTACCTCAGAGTAAAAGTCTGGGAAAAGACTTTCCAATCAAATGGACTTAAGAATCAATGTGGTTTAGCTATCCTAATATCTAACAAAATAAACTTCAAACTAAAATTAATCAAAAGAGATCAGGAAGGACATTACATATTCATCACAGGAAAAATCCACCAAGATGAAGTCTCAACTCTGAACATTTATGCCCCCAAAACAAGGTACCCACATTACTAAAGCTTAAGTCACACATCAAACCCCACACACTAGTAGTGGGAGACTTCAACACCCAATTCTCATCAATGGACAGGTCTGCTAGACAGAAACTTAATAGAGAAATAAGGAATCTAACAGACGTTATGACTCAAATGGACTTAAGAGATATCTACAAAACATTCCACCCTAACACAAAAGAATATACCTTCTTCTCAGCACCCCATGGAACCTTCTCTAAAATCAACCACATACTTGGTCACAAAGCAAATCTCATCAGATACAAAAAAATTGGAATAATCTCCTGTATTTTATCAGACCACCATGGCTTAAAATTAGATTTCAACAACAAAAATTACAGAAAGCCTACAATTTCATAGAAACTGAATAATGCTCAACTGAATCACCAATGAGTCAAGGAAGAAATAAAGAAATTAAAGACTTCCTAGAATTTAATGAAAATAAAAGTACAACATACCCAAATTTATGGGACATTATGAAAGCAGTGCTAAGAGGAAAATTCATAGCACTAAATGCCCACATAAAGAAGTTGAAGAATTCTCATACTAGTGATTTAACAGCACACATGAAAGCCCTAGAACAAGAAGAAACAAAGTCACCCAGGAGGAATAGACACCAGGAAATAATCAAATTGAGAGCTGAAATCAATAAAATAGAAACAAAGAGAACAATACAAAGGATCAATGAAACAAAGAGTTGGTTCTTTGAGAAAATCAACAAGATAGACAAGCCCTTATCCAAACTAACCAAAAGGCAGAGAGAGAGCATCTAAATTAGCAAAATCAGAAATGAAAAGGAAGAAATAACAACTAACATTGAGAAAATCCAGAGAATCATCAGGTCATACTTCAAAAACCTGTATTTCACAAAATGGCAAAGTCTAAAAGAAATGGACAATTTTCTGGATAGGTACCAAATACCAAAATTAAATCAAGACCAGATAAACAATTTAAATAGACCTATAACCCCTAAAGAAATAGAAACAGTCTTTAAAAGTCTCCCAACCAAAAAAAAAAAAAAAAAAGCTCAGGACCAGATGATTTCAGTGAAATTCTAGTAGAATTTCAAAGAAGAACTAATACCAATGCTCTTCAAATTGTTCCACACAATAGAAACAGAAGGAACATTACCAAACTCTTTTTATGAGGCTACAGTTACCCTGATACCCAGACCACACAGAGATGCAACAAAGAGTTACAGACCAATCTCTCATGAACATTGATGCAAAAATATTCAATAAAACAATCTTTTTATGAGGCTACAGTGACCCTGATACCCAAACCACACAGAGATGCAACAAAGAATTACAGACCAATCTCTCTCATGAACATTGATGCAAAAATATTCAATAAAACACTGGCAAACCAAATCCAAGAACACATCAAAAAAATTATACACCATAACCAAGTAGGCTTCATCCCAGAGATGCAAAGATGGTTCAACATATAAAAACCATATAAACAAACTGAAAGAACAAAACCACATAATCATTTCATTAGATGCTGATAAAGCCTTTAACAAAATCCAACACTCCTTCATGATAAAGATCTTGGAGAGATCAGGAATACAAGGAACATACCTAAACATAATAAAGGCAATTTATAGCAAGCCAACAGCCAACATCAAAGTAAATGGAGAGAAACTCAAAGCGATTCCACTAAAATCAGGAACAAGACAAGGCTGTCCACTCTCCCCATAGCAATTCAATATAGTACTTGAAGTTCTAGCCATAGCAATAAGACAACAAAAGGAGATCAAGGGGATACAATTGGAAAGGAAGAAGTCAAACTTTTGCTGTTTGCAGACAAAATGATAGTATACATAAGTGACCCCAAAAATTCTACCAGGGAACTCCTACACCTGATAAACACCTTCAGTAATGTGGCAGGATACAAGAACAACTGAAAAAAATCAGTAGCTCTCCTATATACAAATGATAAATGGGCTGAGAAAGAAATCAGAGAAACATTACCCTTTACAATAACCACAAATAATATAAAATACCTTGGGATAACTCTACCTAAGCAAGTGAAAGACCTGTATGACAAGAACTTCAAGTCTCTGAAGAAAGAAATTACAGATGATATCAGAAAATGGAAATATCTCCCATGCTCATGGATAGGTAGGACTTACATAGTAAAAATGGCAATCTTACCAAAAGCAATCTACAGATTCAATGCAATCTCCATCAAAATTCCAACACACATACCTGGAAAGAAAAATACTCAACTTCATATGGAAAAACAAAAAACCCAGGATAGCTAAAATAATCCTGTGGTGGTATTTTCTTTGTGCACCCCAATAAAGTTTATCTGAGGATCAGGGGAAAAAGCCAACCACTATAGTAGACATAGAGGTCAGGCAATGGTAGCACATGCCTTTAATCCTATCACTCAGGAGGCAGAGATCCATTTGGATCTCTGTGAGTTCAAGTGCACACTGGGAACAGGGCCAGGCATGGTGACACACGCCTTTAATTCCAACATTAGTTAACCATAAAGGTCTGGAGGTCTGTATAGACAAACAAAGTGATGCAGCTGGGTGGAGAGAGGAAATGAGATGGCAAAACAGGCACATACGCATGGGTATACAGGAAACAGGGCTCTTTGGAGACTGAGGTGTTGGTGAGGTGAGTTTGTCTGTGGCTTTTCCTATTCCTCTGATCTCTCAGATTTTTACCCCAATATCTGGCTCCAGGTTTTTTATGAATAAGACCATTTAGCAATTCATCTTACATTTGGCGGCCCAACGTTTGTGGCAAGAATTCACTAAAAAGCTGCTTGTGGCCTTACAGGCCTCTAGCTCAGGCCCAAGTTGCATGGCTCAGGCCTGAACTACACATGGCTAGAGTTTCTTTGGCTTTTTCTCTCCTGGTGGGTGGTGGGTTCTCTCTGGATTCCCATCTCAGACTGCTACCACACTAGGTAGCTGCTTTGAAATTCCCTCAGACTTCTACTCTACTACGCAGTCGACAGACTTGATGAGTCAATCAAGATATCTTAAAGAGGGGCTGGAGAGATTGCTCAGCGGTTAAGAGAACTGGCTGTTCTTCCAGAGGTCCTGAGTTCAATTCCCAGCAACCACATGGTGGCTCCCAACCATCTGTAATGAGATCTGGTGCCCTCTTCTGGCATGTAGGCAGAACACTGTATACATAATAAATAAATCTTTAAAAAAAAAGATATCTTGAAGAGAATTAGTTAAAAGAGAATTTTTTTCCCCACATTAAAAAATGGGAAACATTTTTACAATTGAGGGAATTTGGTCTCTGTTTGATAACACATTAGGCAGTCTGAAAATAGAACAATTAAATGAAAGGATAATTAATGTTGAAATGATAATTAATGTGATGTAATTAATGTGATGTAATTAATTCATAATCAATTATGAATATTATTTGTTTGATCATTTTTATTGTAGCATTGAAAAGGTTGGTCAATTTGAGTGACAAGATAAAAGTTTTAGAAAAACCTGTTAAAATGGTTTATAGAGAAATTCAGACCCAGACAGAAGAATGTAAAGGTGAACCTATCTCAATGTTGAATTATATGATTACAGAGAAACAGCCTAAGGTTTCTAGGCAGCAAACATTAATCTACCCAGTAACCTTACAGGAAATGCCAAATGCTCAAGGGTGTGTATGAGCTAACTGGATTCCAGTGGAAATGTTAGATTTGAGGATATTTAAGAAGTTATAGTATCATATGGTATGCATTCTCCATTTGTAAAGCTCGTGGTCAACTTGTATAAGAATTATCCCTCAGGACTGGAAAGATTGGAGAACCTGGTTTAAAAAGGAGGCTAAAACTATAGAACAATGATGTAGGACTAGAGGCGTGGACATTTCCTAGGATCAACTTTTTGGAGAAGGTGATTATGCTGATATACAAATACAATGTTTATGTGATAACCAAACCCTAATTCTATGCCACATGGCAGCCATGAATGTGTAGGACAGAATTGAAGAAGCAGAGAAGAAAATTGAGTCATTTATGAAAGTTATACAGGACCCAAAAGAAACCTTCACAGATTTCTTACAAAGGCTGTCTTCAGCAGTAAATAGAATAATTTGAAATTCAGAAGCTAGACAGATAATTGAATCTTTGGCTTTTGGGAACACTAATGCAGCATGAAGAGGGTAATTAGGCTATTAAAGGCAAGATCAGCACCCTTGGAGAATTGGATGAGGGATACAATTAATATTGAATCTTATGTCCATGATGATACATGGACAGGAGAGGTGGTTTCAAGAGGGTTGAAGAATAATAATGTCAGATGCTTTAATTGTGGCAAACAAGGTCACCTAAAAAGGAACTGTAAACAGGGCATTCTCAGAAACAATGTTTCTTCAAGGAACAGTGGCAACAGAAAGTCCCTCCCTTCTAGATTATGAGGGTGTGGTAAAGGCAAACATTGGACTAACCAATGTAGATCAACAAGGGACAGACAACGTAATCCTTTGCCTTTGCCATTGGGAAACTCCCTGAGGGGTCTCTCACAGGCCCCATGGCAAATCCAGTTCAGTCCTTTCCTGCCATCATAGAAGAAAACCCTTTAACTCAGAGCAATTAAATAACCAAATGCCTATTGTAATAAACCATACTACTCAGGATGATAGAACAGCTATAGCAGAGAGAACAGAAAAATTCAGGAGAAACCATAAAGCAAAATTTTTTGGCAAACTTCTATAAATGAACAACGACCAAAATTAAAAATACAAATAAATGACATTCTCATGGAGGGTCTTATAGACATAGGTGCGGACATCACAATTGCACCAGAATCTTGGCATCCAAATTGACCTCTTCAGGAGGTAAATGTTCAGCTTTTAGAGGTTGGAACATTATCTCAAGTGAAACAGAATGCAAGAAGGGTCAAATGTATAGAGACAGAAGGACAGGGAAGAAAATTAAAGCCATATGTGGCTAATATAGCTAAGAATTTATGGGGCCATGCTCTATTATAACAATGTAACAACATTCCTCCAACCTCAGAAACAAGCCATAAACTAAGACATGTTTCTGAGAGAAATATTAGGAGGTATTATAAAGAACAGTCACTGGCCATTCAGATTGTACACGAACATGGCACAACAGCTGCTGATCTTCCAAAGACACCAACAGCCATACCTTTAAAATGGTTAACAGTCAAGCCTGTATGGGTTCAGCAATGGCCTTTAACAACAGAGAAACTCCAGGCCTTGGAAAAGCTGGTACAAGAGCAGTTAAATGCTCAGCATATTGAAGAATCAACCAGCCCTTGTAATTCTCCTGTATTTGTTATTAAAAAGAAATCTGGTAAATGGAGAATGGTAACAGACCTTAGAGCAATTAACAAAGTAATTCAGCCAATGGGCTCTCTACAATCTGGAA
The DNA here is from genome assembly GCA_902168325.1 of Peromyscus nudipes. Taxonomy (NCBI): domain Eukaryota; kingdom Metazoa; phylum Chordata; class Mammalia; order Rodentia; family Cricetidae; genus Peromyscus; species Peromyscus nudipes. The sequence goes on from CABHPH010160870.1 coordinate 46,865, forward strand.
TTCCTTTGCCTACTTTGTTACCTAAAGGATGGCCTCTTATAGTTATCAATTTAAAAGACTGTTTCTTCTCATTACCCTTACAAGAAAAAGGCAGAGACAGGGAAAGGAGAGGACAGGCAGAGAGGAGATGCCAGCCACTGCCATGAGAAGCAAGATGTGAAAGTACCAGTAAGCCACAGCCACATGGCAACTTATAGATTAATAAAAATGGGTTAAGTTACAAGAACTAGCTAGTGAGAAGCCTGCCTTAGGTCATATAATTGGTAATTAATATTAAGCCTCTGAATGATTATTTTGTAAGCTGCCATGGGACCTTGGGTGCCAGGCAGGACCAGAGGAAAGCAGGACCATGGGGCTTGTGAAGGACCAGAGAAATCTTCTGACTACACAATCCTGTACAATAAAGCAACTACTGGAGGCATCACCATCCCTGACCTCAAGCTCTACTACAGAGTTTGGTATTGGCATAAAAACCAACATGTGGACAAATGAAATCAAATTGAAGACACTGACATTAATCCACACACCTATGAATACCTGATTTTTGACAAAGAAGCCAAAACTATACAATGGGAAAAAGAAAGTGTCTTCAACAAATGGTGCTGGCATAACTGGATGTCAACATGTAAAAGATTGCAAATAGATCCATATCTATTGCCATGCACAAAACTCAAGTCCAAGTGGATCAAAGACCTCAACATAAATCCTGTTGCACTAAACATGATAGAAGAGAAAGTAGGAAGTACTCTGGAACACATTGGCACAGGAGACCACCTCCTAAATATAACACCAGTAGCACAGACACTGAGAGCAACAATTAATAAATGGGACCTCCTGAAACTAAGAAGCTTTTGTAGGACAAAGGACACGGTCAGTAAGACAAAACGACAGCCTACAGAATGGGAAAAGACCTTCACCAACCCCACATCTGACAGAGGACTGGTCTCCAAAATATATAAAGAACTCGAGAAACTAGACAGCAAAATACCAAACAATCCGATTAAAAAAATGGGCTACAGAGCTAAGCAGAATTCTCAACAGAAGAATCTCAAATGGCAGAAAGACATTTAAGGAATAGTCATCAGGGAGATGCAAATCAAAACGACTCTGAGATACCATCTTACACCTGTCAGAATGGCTAAGATCAAAAATACTAATAGTATTATTATGTTGGAGAGGATGTGGAGCAAGGAGAACACTCCTCCACTGTTGGTGGGGATGCAAACTTGTACAGCCACTTTGGAAATCAGTATGGTGGTTTCTCAGAAAATTGGGAATCAATCTACCTCAAGACTCAGCTATACCACTCTTGGGCATATACCCAAGGGATGCTCAATCATCCCTCAAGGACACATGCTCAACTATGTTCATAGCAGCATTATTTGTAATAGCCAGAACCTGGAAACAACCTAGATGCCCCTCAACTGAAGAATGGATAAAAAAAAATGTGGTACATATACCAATGGAGTACTACTCAGCAGCAAAAAACAATGACATCATGAAATTTGCAGGCAAATAGATGGAACTAGAAAATATCACCCTGAGTGAGATAATCTAGACTCAGAAGGACAAACATGGTATGTACTCACTCATAAGTGGATACTAGATGTAAAGCAAAGTATAACCAGATTACAACCCAAGCTCCAGAGAGGCTAGCTAACAAAGAGGACCCTAAGAGGGATGCATAGATCACCCTGGGAAAGGGAAATAGATGAGATCTCCATGAGTAGACTATGTGGGGGGAGAGGGCAATAGAGGGTAGGGGTTGGGGGTGAGAACATAAGGGAACAGAATGGTCCAGCTGGAACAGGGACAGCATGGGAGAGCAAGGAAAGAGATATCATGATAGAGGGAGACATCATGGGGATAGGGAGAAATCGGGTGCTAGGGAAGTTCCTAGGAATCCACAGGGATGACCCTAGCTTAGACTACTAGCAATTGGTGGAAAGGGTGCCTGAACTGGCTTACCCCGTAATCAGATTGGTGAATGCCCTGTCATCATAGAGCCTTCATTTAGTAACTGATAGAATCAGGTTCAGAGATCCACAGCCAAGCACCAGGCCAAGCTCCAGGAGTCCAGTCAAAGAGAGAGAAGAGGGATTCTATAAGCAAGGGGCATCAAGATCATGATGAGGAAACCTACAGAGACAACCAAACCAAACTAGTTGGAACTCATGAACTTTCGACCAACAGCTGTGGAGCCTCCACGGGACTGGACTAGGCCCTCTGCATAAGAGAGACAGTTGTGTAGCTTGATCTGCTTAAGGGGACCCCTGGCAGTAGGATCAGGATCCATCTCTGGTGCATAAGCTGGAGCTTTTTTTTTTTTTTTTTTTGGAGCCCACTACCTCTGGTGGGACACCTTGCACAGCCTTGATACAGGGAGAGGGGCTTGGACCTGCCTCAACTGAATGTACCAGGCTCTGCTCACTCCCCATGGGAGGCCTTACCTTGTCAGAGGAGTGAATGGGGATTGGGTTGGAGGGGGGTGCTGGGGGGGCGGGAGGAGGGAAGAGAGGGGGATCTCTGGTTATGTAAAAATGAGTAAAAAAATTTCTTAATAAAAACAAAAGGAAGAAGTACATTCCAAATAAAGACACAAATGGCTAGAGATAAAAGAACAAGATAGACAACACCAGCACAAGACAAAACAACCCTCTCACATAATCATAGTAGTGTAGACAAAATAGACTGAAGGGCCTATAACAGGCACACTCACTATTAGTAGCTCAAGTATGCAATCTCTCAATTTGGCAAGAAGAGAAGTATTTCACACCTCACTCATGTGAAATCTACCCCACAAGGAATCTGCCATGACAGTGGACATCCCACCTTTGAGAAGGCAGAATTGAGCACTTTGGTAGCATCACATGCAGTCAACAACCAGTTTCCCAGAAAAGGGTTTTAAAGATTTAATAAAAGCAAGTGTCCATGAACAGGTGCACAGCAAGGAACTAGAGGTAACATGCCACCCATCTGTAACGCACACCCTTGGTGTGACTCTATCCAAGCACAATGTGACAACAATCGAGAGGTTAAAGGGGTTTGGAAGCTCATTGCTTCTAGAAACGACTTCATTTTGCTCCAGAATTTATCAGAGAAAAACTTTAAATTTGGGAGTTCCAGAAATGAAGAAAAAGATGCCTGCATCCAATCCAAGTTCACAGTAAGGAAGGTTACTTTAATAGTGTTCTGTTCTTTCAGTCCCTTACTGAAAAGTCTACTCTTCAACAGGTCTAGGGCTGCAGGTGGGACTCAGTGATAACGTGCTTGCCTAGCATGCACAAGGCCCCGTGTTGATCCCCATGACCAATCAATATTAGTCCCCAGCCACAAAGTCCTACAAAATATAATCCAGACTGCTCAGACTTCAGATAAATATGGGACAGTTGAGCAAAGATTGCCAAAAGTGAATCTAAGAACCTGGTCATCCACCCTCTGTCCCCCTACATGGGAGGGGCAGAGATTCCCCACAGCCCTCATATGTGACCAATTTTTATTCATACTGATTCGGTTTATTGGTAAATGTGTTCATAACTCTTTGAAGAGGAAGGAGGGGGGAAAGATGGCTCAGTAGTTTGAAAGCAGTTGTTGCTCTTGCACAGGTCCTGGCTTTGGTTCCCTGTAGTGGGTAGCTGTTCCAGCTTTGACCTGGAAGTACTACCCCCATTGAGACTTCAGTAACTGTCACACCTACAAGGCAGGGCCGAGACAGGAGCCCTTAAGACCCGAGATCCGGATGTGCCGGCTCTCTTGGTTCCTGGATCCTGGATGATGGAGGTAGACTGAGCAGAGTTCTCCAGAGAACACTGCTGGACTGTGCTACACCTTTCCCAGACCCTGTAACCTATCCCTTTACTTGTAAGTTACCACACCAAATAAACCTCCCTTTTAACTACGTGGAGTTGCCTTAATACTACAATTCCCAAAATCCACATTGAGCAGTTCAAAACCACCTGAAACTCCTCTTCTGACACCCTCTTCTGGCCTCTGCAGATGCCTACATGAACATGGTGCACATATATACATCCAGGTAAAACATTCACATATTTATTCATAAATCTAAAATAGTAATAACAACAAAAATTATTTGGAAAAGGACTTCCCTTTTGTACTAAGTGTATGTCCAACATGTCACACATTTACATACACAAACCATCTCTATCCACCCCTGACTTCAAAAACAAGCAGGAACCTGAATACTGTCTAGAACTGGGTGCAGGAAATAACCTGTGACCACTACTACAAAGTATCTTTTCTCTGTGAAATTCAGTGGTAGTTCTACATATTGAGGCTTTAGCTTTTTGCAATCATTTCACCAGTTGAATGGGGCTTGTTTTTGTTTTGTGTTTTTTCTTTTTAAAAAGTTTAGTAAGAACTAAACACTCAAAGATGCCACATAAATATTTAACAGCACTCAAGTTCCTCTGAGAGTCCTCTGCTGGCTATTTCATAATGAATATTTCTTAATTAAAAAATAAATAAAATTGGTCAAACACACACACACACACACACACACAAAAAAAAAAAAACCATTGGAAACAGTAAAGATTTTTCAGTAACTTCCTGCTCTAACTCTGCTGCCTCACCTGTTTCTCTCTGGTCTGCTTGCTGCCCTGGGTCCGAATCAGCTGACAGGCATACTCCCATTGCTTTTTCTTGGAAAGCAGGCAGGCAGATCCTGCTCTGATCTGTCTTGCTCTAGGTTGCTTCCACTTATTTCATTATTACTTGCAAAGTTTCTATTATCTAAATTATGACTTCTTTCCTGGATTAATATTTTGGAGATAGTCCTAAATATGGGCTATCAAAGGCATACCAAGCCTTTAAAATAAGATGTAATTTCCAGGGGAGTAATTAGAGGCAGAAGTATTGAGCCATGCCCAGTTATTACAAAGTACTTCCCCAACAGAGTAAGCTATGAACGTGTCAGGACAAGATGCATTGCCCACAGAGTTCTAAAGGCAGAATTCATCCCCACAACTTACTTCCCCTCCCTCAGGTCCATTTTCAATCTTTTTAGTATTCCTATTTCCTCTGCAGAATCTGTTAGGCTACTCTGTACCTTTCACTGTCCCTGTAGGCAACAATCCTCTATGTAAATCTTGGAAAATAAACAATCTGCCCACATGTCTGGGTTTCTGAAATCCCTTATCCTCCTCTAATTTTATGGTGATAAGTCAGTCTACAATAGAGTTGATTGCAAACAGTAGCAGAGATAGATGAGCTGAAGGGGTTTTTGAACCTGAAAACAAGCCAATAAAGATTGGCCTATGAGAAACATCATGCATTGAAGTAGGTATGATTATGCTAAACAAAATGACATCAGTGGAAAGACATGAAATGTCAAAGCTTGGGGATAGGAACACACAGCAGATACAGTCAATAAAGATCAGAAATATTTGAATTTAAAGTGAGTGTCTCTACCAGTGTTTCAGTCTAGCAGGTAAGATAGGAGAAACCCTTGCTGTGATATATTCACCCAAGACCTTGAACAGACCTCCTCAAATAAAAGTCCCTGGTAGTGAGAAAGCAGGCAGGGTTAGTGGTGAGGCAACAAGAATGATGTGGTTTCATTTCCACTTGGCCAAAAGTTGACTGATCCTCAATCACTTTTGATCTTTAATCCAGGGTCCAGGACTCAAGACCAGGTAAATAAGAATGGAGACAGGCAGGCCCTGCTTCAACCTTGATGCCCTCTCCTACTCTTGACCTTTCAATTGTGATTTCTTAGATCACCCCAAAACCTAGCCCTTGCTAGCCTAGCTGGTGGCCAGTGGAGGATCTGATGGATGTAAATATGAGATGACATGTCTTAGTCATGCCTATTTGCTGCTTAGCTTTATGTTTAAAGAACAAAAAAAAATTGAACACTCCATCATAAAAGTAAAACAAGAAAAATTTAAATATATATTGTGAAGCAAAATATGAAAAATAACACCTGAGCAGAAATTCACAGCTGTATCAGAAATTTAAAGTTACTATTTGTCACTTGTGGAACCTGCAAAGAGAAGAAGTGTGTATTAGTTACTTCTCTCCTGCTGTGAGAAAATCCCTGACAGAAGCAACTAGAACCACTTCATACCTGTTACAAAGGTTAAAATTGAAAACACCAAATTTTGTAAGAATGTGAAGCAGTTGAATACTCTCACTGCTGATGTTAAGGAAATACAGGACAGTCAGGATGACAGTTTTGTCTTTTTGTTTCTCTCAAACTAGATATCCTCTGTGTAAATAAATCATATTCCTTGGGGCGTAACCAAATGAAGTGAAAACTATGTAAACACAAGAGCCTTCACACAGATTATCATAAAAGCCTTACTAATAACTGTCAAAACTTGAAAGCAAACAAAATGTTCTTCAGTCATTTGAATGGATAAACAAACTAGTATATCTAGACAATGGAAATATTATTAAGCATTAAAAAGAAATGAACTAATAATCCATACATAGTCACAGTTCAATGCATATTATTAAGCTAAAGAGGCCTACCTGAAAAGGTTATATGCTATTCAGTTACAATTATATGAGCTCCTGGGAAAGGTAAATCTTCAAAAACAATGAAATAAAGGTGGTTGCCAAGGGATGGAGCACAAAGATTGTTTAGGACCATAAAATTATTCTTTATACATATTTATTATACATTTGTCAAGCCTGTAGAATTTATACAACTCAAATTGAACCCTAATATCAATTTAAGATCTGGGTGACGATAGTTTTAATGGTACAGATGTTAATAGTACTGTGTACATGTGTGGGGACAGAGCATACATGGGAACTCTACATTTTCTTCTTGTTTTTTTTCCTTTTATTGAAAATATTCTTTTCTCATATAATATATCCTTATTATCATTTCCCCTCTCTCTATTCCTCCCAGATCCTTACCACCTCCCCTTCCCTCTGGATCTACTCCTTTTCTGTCTTTCATTAGAAGATGAAGCAAATCTTTCATATCAAAGTTGGATATGGTAACCCAACTAGAGGAAAAGTCCCAAGAGCAGGCACAGGAGTCAAGAGACTCACTTGTTCTCATAGTCAGGAATCCCATCAAAACACTGAGCTAAAAGCTGTAATATGTACATAGAGGACCTCCTGTGCTTGCTGCTTCAGTCTCTGTGAGCTCATATGCACCTTGCTTAGCTGAGTCAAAGGGCTATGTTCTGGTGTCCTCCATTTCCTCTGGCTCTTACAATCTCCACTGGATTCCCTGAGCTCCGAGGGGAGGGATTTGATGGAGACCTCCCATTTTTATTCTATCTCTGCATAATTTCTGGCTGTGGGTCTCTACATCTGTTCCCATCTGTTGCCAGAGGAAGCCTCTCTGATGATTCAAGTTGTAATACTGAGCTGCAGTAATAAAAACAGCATGGTATTGGCATAAAACAGACATGTTGATCAACAGAGTCAAATTGAAGACCCAGGCATAAATCCACACATATATGGACACCTGATTTTTGATAAAGCCAGAAACATATACTGGAAAAAAGACAGCATCTTCAACAAATGGTGCTGGTCAAACTGGATGGCTGTATGTAGAAGAATCCAAATAAATCCATAACTATCACCCTGCACAAAATTCAAGTCCAAGTGGATCAAACACTTCAAAATAAAACCAGATACACTGAACCTGACAGAAGAGAAAGTGAGGAATAGCCTTGAATGCCTTGGCATAGAAGATACATTTCTGAACAGAACACCAATAGCACAGGCACTAAGATCAACAATTAATAAATGGAACTTCATGAAACTGAAAAACTTCTCTAAGGCAAAGGACATAGTCATTCGAACAAAGCAGCAACCTACAGAATAGGAAAAGATTTTTACCAGCTCAACATCTGATACAGAATATCCAAAATAAAAAAAAAAAAAGACAGAAACTCAAACTAGACGTCAAAAAACCAAATAATCAAGCTGGGCGGTAGTGGCACACGCCTTTAACCCCAGCACTTGGGAGGCAGAGTCAGCTACAGAGTGAGTTCCAGGAAAGGCACAAAGCTACACAGAGAAACCTGTCTCAGGGGGAAAAAAAACTAAATAATCTAATTTTTAAAATGGGGTACAGATCTAATCAGAGAAATGAAAATCAAAATTACTTTGAGATTTCATCTTATACCTGTCAGAATGGCTAAGATCAGTAACACAGTGACAGCTCATGATGGCAAGGGTGTGGAGCAAGGGGAACACTCCCCCATTGCTGGAGGGAGTGCAAACTTGTATAGCCACTAGGAAAATCAATATGGCAGTGCCTCAGAAAATCAAGAATCGATCTATCTCAAGACACAGCTATACCACTCGTGGACATATAGTCAAAGGACACTCCATCTTACCACAATGACACTTGCTCAACTATGTTCATAGTGGCTTTATTCATAATTGCCATAAACTGGAAACAATCTAGATGTTCCTCAACAGAAGAATGGATAAACAAAATGTGGTACTTTTACACAATGGAGTATTACTCAGCTGTTAAAAAATGACATCATGAATGTATGTATTCACTCCTAAGTAAAAATTAGCCATTAACTAAATGATAACCAAGCTACCATCCATAGACCTGTAGAAGTTAGGTAAAGATGAGGGATTTAGAGGAGACACATAGATCTCCCTGGGAGGGGGAAATAGAAAAGACTTTGCCAGGCAGTGGTGGTGCACGCCTTTAATCCCAGTACTTGAGAGGCAGAGGCAGGCGGATCTCTGTGAGTTCGAGGCCAGCCTGGTCTCCAAAGCGAGTTCCAGGAAAGGCGCAAAGCTACACAGAGAAACCCTGTCTCAAAATACCAAAAAAAAAAAAAAAAAAAAAAAAGACTTTACAGGCCGAGTGGGAGTGGGTGGGGACAGGAGGTGAGCATCAGAATGGGGAGAGATGAGGAGGGAGACAGTGCAGGAAGACACAGCTGGAATTGGTGGGGTTTCGGGGATAGTATGGTAGTGCAGAGGAAAATGCCTAGAATCTATGAAAGGGATCCTAATGAGGACTCCTTGTTGGTCTTAATAAAAACCCAGAGTCAAATATCAGGGTAAATGCTGAAAGATCAGTGACAAAGGAGCAAGCCACAACTACCTCTTACCTTGCCAACTCCTCAGACTGAAAGGGGGCTGAGCTCCTGTCTCCTCCTGCCTTATATTTCTCTCTCTGCCAAGCCATATCACTTCCTGTCTCCACCTCCCTAACGCTGGGATTAAAGGCATGTGCCTCCCAAGCACTGAGATCAAAGGCAAGAGGTCCTGAGGTATGAGATCCTAAATGCTGGGATTAAAGGTGTATGCCACCATTGTCTGGCCTCTATGGTTAACTAGTGGCTAGCTCTGCACTCTGATCTTCAGGCAAGCTTTTTTGTTAGATCACAAACAAAATATCACAACTCCTAATACTGAGACCCTAATATGGGGTCTCATCTGGCCATCTCTTGTTGCCAGGAACTCTGTATTTTCTACTGTTTTCTTAGGGGAAACCCAAAATTACTCGAGAAAATAAATTTTATTTTTACAAGTCAGTTGTTATTACATATAAAGAGCTCAATTATCAAAGTGGAATCAACCAGAGAAAACATTTATGGACCTTTTTTTTCTTTTTCTTTAAGCAAGGAGCCATGTAATACAGGATGGCCTCACTATATAGCAGGGATAAGCCTTGAAATTTCAAACTTCCACCCCTCTTCCACTTCCCATGTGCTAAGATCACAGGTACCACCACACTTGACTTAAAGTAAGTCTTTTCAAAGGAGATTTGTATTATTTTAATAATGCATATATGTGAGGATATGTGGAGAGGCTATGTGCATATTAAATACAGATACACATGGAGTATGGAAGATGGCATCAGATCCCACAGAGCTAGAATTACAGATGATTGTGAACCATCCACTGTGGGTGCTGGGAATGAACCTCAGGTCCTCTACAAAAGTAGCATGAGCTCCTGGCTGCTGAATAATCTCTCCAGTGTTTCTGGTAACTCTTAAACACAGAATTTTGACTATAAAGCCAATTATACACTGAGAGACAGAAATAGACAGATAAGAGATATGGTTGATATATATGCACTCTACTGGTTTGTTTTCTGAAGACCCAGACTAATACAGAGAACAAATGCAGGCTGTTGTCCATAGCAACAGCAATAGCCAGAGAACTGTCATTATGCTCTGGTTTCCTGAGCTCTAGTTCCAGTAGAGCAACATAAAGAGGCACATAGTGAGTTGCATTTGAGGAAAAGAACACTAAAATTATGGAATTCTGATGTTATATGGGTAAGCTTGTCTGCCCTCTGCCCAGATAAGAGACACTGTCTTTGTCTTCCAAAACTGTTCACTATACAACCATCTTTGAGAAGATAGGGCAAGCAGAGTGCAGGTTTGCTTACAACATATAAACTCAAGGGTCTCATGGAAGACTGTGATGATGAGTATATTAATTATCCTAATCTAATCTACATGCACTGCATACATGGGTTGAAATGTTACACTGAACTTCTAAAACATGTACTACTGTGAGTCTTTTTTTTTTTTAAATGAAAAGAACAACTTGGCAAGGAGACAATAAGCCAAACCTAGAAGACAGGGTAATGTATGAGATAAATGATCCAGTTTATACAACAAATGCCAATTTAAAAGGTAGGAGAAAAAATTGTTATGGACTAAAAAGACTTGGGGAAATGATGTAGTATAAAGTATGTTTGATCCTAAACAAAACAATTTTAGGATAATTTTAAATGACAGATATTTAAGCATGGGCAGAAATAGCAACTGAAATAATTATTTTTATGAGTTATGATAGCACAAGATTGTTTTTTAAAATTCTTCCATGAGTTAGTTACTTGACTATTTATGACATGGGCTGGCATGTGCTTTAAATAATAACAAAAACTGAGGGAGAAAAATGAAACCAGTTTGACAAACACTATTAATTACTAAAACTGGATAGACTACATAAACATGAGCACTATTTTATACAATTTTGAAATTTTCTATTGTTTCATAACTAAATAAAACTATGATTTAAAGATAAGAAAAAAGAAATTCATTACAAAAATAGTAGTCCTAGGAGAACAGGTACTTTAATTCAGACTCTAGTGAAGCATCTCAGCACTTCTGAAGCCCCTTCCAACAAGCTGATCTGCATTTTCCTTGTTAATGTAATGCTTCATAACCTTTGTTCATTAAGTAAGAGTTCTCACTGGAGTAAAAGTGAGGAGGGAGCGGTAAGAAAGCAAGGGAAATGAGGAGGATGGGAGAGGAGAGTAAGTTCTACTGAAAGAAGGGAAATGAGGGGGAAGGGGACTGGTGAGCAAAAGAACCAAAACCCAAGGTTTGTTTGATTTGGGTTTTTCTCAAAGTGCCATTCTGAAACAAAATTTGGCCAGTTTTCTTCCCGTGTCCTCTTATCACTGGTTACTCTTCCAACAAATTCTTTCATACCAGGCACTGTGCAAAGAGCAGGAGCAGATGAATAAAGGCAAATGCCTTCTCTTGCTGTGACTTTTATAGTGGTGAGAAGGCATCCATTAACCGAAAGCCACACAGTTGTGTGGCTACCAACTGGAACAAATGCTGTTAAAACAATACATTTCTGTATGAGCAAATAATGCAATTCAGAAGCAAAGATAACACTCCTGAGTAAATGACCTTGTTGTTACTTAAGTAAAAAATGTAAGTAGCTCTGCTGGCTTTACACTTTCATGCATGGCAGTGTCTGTTTCCTTCAATAACATCCTCCTGGGAAGGAAAAGAAAGTCATAATAGAAACTGTTGCCCGACACAATGTTTTATTGCACAAACCCTGAATTTAAGTCAAAGTCTGAGAACTTCTGTGACACTTGCTTTCTGGGTAATCATACAAGTGTCACTCTCGTCTCCTTTTCCTTATCTATAGAATGTGGTAATAAGGTCATTTACCACCGGGTGACTTATGAAGACTTAATGTAGTAAATGTGAAAGCATTCCATGCAGCTGATTAAATATAAGCTTAATGATCATTTGTTTTCGTTCTGCTTATTCATCTGACTTTGTTCCATGAGGAACACTGAAGGGAACAGACACAAACGATCATTTGTTTTTGTTCTGCTTATTCATCTGACTTTGTTCCATGAGGAACACTGAAGGGAACAGACACAAACTATCAAATCCCTGCCCTCAGCCTGTCCCTAGTCACCTCTCAGTCTTGCTTAATAAAAATAGCCAGCCAAGGCTTACTATTACTTTCCTGACTGAAGGCCTGGCATGTCCATGGCATCTGGAAAGCAGTTTGCTGCTGTCTGGTCTTGTAAGGTTCTAGTTTTGTTCTCCCCTCTTCCAGGACAGTGTTGGTGGACAAACTGACACATAATATAGATGACTGAAGGCATTGGCAGTCTTCAAGCATTAAGACACTAACCTGCTGATGAAAGCCTTGAGAGGTCCTAACAGCCAATTCAGTACTCCATACCAACTGTCCAATACCAGCAATGGCCACAGCTTAAGGACTCTTGTAGATTCAAGAACATGCTGATGCAGTTTCTTATGCAGCTACTTGGGCTACCTACTCCTGAACTTCCCGGGACTTTATTAAATGGTTGACATTCCCCAGAGCTGCTGAATCAGCATCCATTTGGGGATGATAAAGGATCAGTAGTGCTAACAAGGAAGGTTTGATTGTGAGGACTCATCAGGCAGATTATCTTGCTAAGCCTTCCAAGACTGTTTGTAATTGATAACACTTCCAGCCAGATCATTTGAACAGATTCCTAAGTATTGGTTCTATTTTTAAAAATGAGTGCATCATGCCGGGCGGTGATGGCACACGCCTTTAATCCCAGCACTCGGGAGGCAGAGGCACGTGGATCTCTGTGAGTTCGAGGCCAGCCTGGTCTACAGAGTGAGATCCAGGAAAGGCGCAAAGCTACACAGAGAAACCCTGTCTCGGAAAAAAAAAAAAAAAAAAAAAAAAGAGTGCATCATGAGAAACTGAGTAAACTGAGTGGCAAAGGATATTTAAAATTTAAAATCTTCAGATTTCTACTACTTTAATCAAGACTATGGGCTTCACTAAAATGGGCATGTCTGTGCAGTGTGCAATAAAATGGCTGGTTTCAGTAGGGTATTACATCAGTTTCTGATAAGATTAAGCACAATAGATAATCACTTGCCAAGTCAAATACTAGGTAAAATAATTGAACATGAACCTCTCTCACTTTCTGTCCTGAAGTAGAAATTGGAATGAAGTAGGGAAATAAGTTACATTGGGCAGAACTTCTACTTTAGGCCTAGACATGCACACAGTATCTCCCACTTCCACTCCTAGAGTTGAGGCCATGAACTGGGTTGCTGGAACTGGGGGCAAAGTAGTCCCAACAGTAGTTACAGACAGAATTATTAGCCACGTAAGTCAATACACTGAGGCAAATTGGAGCGTGAGCTTTTACTATCAGTCAAGGCAGTTACGCACAGGTAGAAATGAGAATAAAACCTGTTTTGTAACTGTAATCGAAGGGATCAGCGTAGATTAATGGTTTTCAGCTGGGCTTGGGGTTAGTCTAGAGGCAGAGATAGATGTGTCGATGTGTCTATGTGTATGTGTGTACGTGTGTACGTGTGTCTATATAAACATATTTCTTGGTCTGCCAAGAAAGCCTAAAAATCAATGACACCCAATGAGTACAAAGATCATGGCCTACAAGCAGAAAACATTCTCTACCAAATGGAGACAGAGCTCTGTTAAGAACTGGCTGATTCCCAGATTGTACCAAGGATGGGACTAGTGACCCCACAGCATCTTCTTGAATTAGAAAGTAACTGCTCAAAGAATGATGGGTGTGTCAAGATGGAAAAAAAAAACCTATTCAAATGACATAAAATAATTAATACCTTTTATTTTGCAAATTTTCCACCAATTGAAAATTACTTCAAAATTAAGTTTAGAAAGGTATATATTCTGTTCTCATAAATTGGAAATTGGAAATTAAAAATAATATCGCCACTCATTTGCTGTGCTGAAGAAGTTCCAACTTCTTTAATAACAAAGAAGTGTAGGTAGATTAAATGTAAAATGAAAGACTTAATTTTCATAAATAAGCAGTAGGCATTCAACTTGGGGAAGAGAGCTGCATAAAGAATATCTGTAACTCAATCTAGGTCGAGCAATAATATTATCTAGAATCTCTGAAGCTCTTCAATTTAAAAAAAAATGGCAATTCTTTCTGTCAGACAACAGATCCCAGGCTGAATGTGTGGGGTGACTATGTCAACCGATGGTCTGCCGACAGCTTGCTAACTGTCTTAGGATTTATATTGCTGTGACAAAACAATGTGAGCACAGTAACTTGGGGAGGAAAGAGTTTATTTGACTTACACTTCCACTGAAGGAAGGAAGGACAGAAACTCAAACAGGGCAGGAACCTGGAGGCAAGGGCTGATGAAGAAGCCATGCAGGAGTGCTACTTAGTGGCTTGCTCCTCCTAGCTTGTTTAGTCTGCTTTCTTATAGACCCAGGACCATCAACCCAGGGGTGGCACCATCCCTCAATGGGCTGGGCCCTCCCACATCTCACATCAATCACTAATTTTAAAAGTGCTCTACAGGTTTACATACAGCCTGATCTTATGGAGGCATTTTCTTGAGGTTGCCTCCTCTCAGATAACTTCAGCTTGTGTCAAGTTGACACCAACTAGCCAGCACACTAAAGTATAAGCTATTACAAACATTACCTTATGTCCAATTTAGATTCAACTTAAAATAACAAATGTTGATCTTTTATTTTACAAAATAGCACTAACACTTTCCAATAATAAAAGCAACCAGAGGCCAGAAATATAGCTGAGTGATTTGAGTGTTTGCCTACACACTCTGAGGCCTTAGATTCAACCCATCTCTCTCCTCTTCTCTCTCTCACACACACTAAACATTATGGGCCAAGCTCTCCTGAATATATTACTTGCACTATTCTTAATTATCTTCACTTTCCTATAAAGTTGGGATAATTATTAATTTCACAGATAAACTATTATTCTGTACATTATACACTCCAGGATCATGTGGCTGATCCCAGGCTTCTTAGTGCTAAAATCCATGGAATTAACCATGATTCCATGTCGTGCTTCAATATTTATTTTTGTGGCACCCACTATACTCTGGTTATGGTAAAAATTTATGGGCAAAACCCTATCTTAGTCCTTCAAAAAAATTTCTGGAGATGCCCAATTATAAAACAACTTAAAGTAGCTATTTAATCACAAAATAAAGGAAAAGAAAAACTGCTCTGCAAATGAGATGCCTCAGGTCTTACTTCTGACATCGTACGTTTAATGCCCTTAAATGCCTCACTGCTGGGGCAAACTGGTGCTTTGATATTTTGGTTAGGGGAAAGTGGGAGGGGTTGCTTAGAAAGTCTAAAAAACTATTCATTTAAACTATTTTGTGCTCTTAATTAAAGACTCGACTATATTTTGTCCTCATTTTTTTTTTTTTTTTTTTTTTTTTTGGTTTTTTGAGACAGGGTTTCTCTGTGTAGCTTTGCACCTTTCCCGGAACTCACTTTGGAGACCAGGCTGGCCTCGAACTCACAGAGATCCACCTGGCTCTACCTCCCGAGTGCTGGGATTAAAGGCGTGCGCCACCACCGCCCGGCCTCACTTGAACTTTTAAAGGTGACAAATAGAGGGCTCAAGAGATGGTCCAGTAGTTGAGAGCACTTGTTTTTTCCATTGTTGTTTTTGAGACAGAGTCTCTCATAGCCCTGGCTGTCATGGAACTCATTATGTAGATCAGGCTGGCCTAGAATTCAGAGAGATCTACCTGCCTCTGCTGCTTCCCCTCCTCCCTCCCAGTGCTGGGATTAAAAACATGCACCACCACACCTGGTACAAGAGCACTTGTTTTTGCACAGGACCCAGGCTCTGTTCCCCATTTCCCACACAGGCACCCAGAACAGACATGTACATGGTATACATACATGTAGGCAAAACATTCATACACAAAGAAAATCCTTTTAAAAATTTATCTAATAGCTCCTCCTGAATAGTATCTGCAAAAATAAACCAGGATTGTCCAAGAGTCAGATCAAATCATGATCTCAAACTCCAAGTCCAGGCCCAGGAGCTTGCAGGCTTTCATCGGTGCACAGTGGACAATCATGGAACATGCCCTCTCACACACTCCCTGAAGGATCTTCTGGAACTGCATTCATCTCTTTCACAAAGGAAATGGTATCAGTACACAGTAAGATCTGGGGACATTATTATAGGCTTGCTATTGACTTCAAATTATGAAAAAGAATTAATTTGTAACTTTTTGAGTCAACTGTTATTAGTAATATGTCACAAGTAGCTATACATTTTTATATATCCCAAGTTAAACTTGATTGGTTCTTCCTTTTAGAGTTATTGCCATTCCTCCCTTCCTTCCCCCTTCTTAGTTTTACCTTTTTGTATTTTACCTAGATCCATACCACAGAAACTCTGAGACAGGTAGTGGAGGCAAAGAAGTTTGTTAGCAATCACTCCCACTCAAGAAATGACACAAAGCTGAGGTTGCCGGTTTTAAAGACCTTGAGTGAGTCCAGACAGCCAGGGCTACAGGGCTACATAGTGAGGAGCCCGCCTTCCCCCCTCCCCAAAAAAAAAAGATCTGTTCACTGACCTCTCATGTTTAGTTGCTGTATGCACCGATTTTGACTTGTATCAGTAAACTTTCATTGTAAATTGGATTTTTAACTGTAAAAAAGATACCCGTGAAGTTCCCATTGAAACAAATGGCAAGTATTAAGTATCCTGGAGGTGTAATTTGTTTACAGATCATGTAAATTGTTTACAGATCATGGGGGAGAGAACAGGTACAAAGTCATTGGGATAGTTAAGATTATCTCTGGCTCACCTCCTATGCAGAATGACAGAAACTCTAGTTCTGAAGTTCTTTGGAACTGGAAACAAGGACAGAATCCCTGTGTCTTACGCTACCAAATGTTCCACCTCATATGGTTTAGAATTCAAGCTGATGTAGAACAGTACCTTTCACACACATCACATGAAGGCTAATGGCCACTAGGCCCTTATGTCCTGTGTAAGGAATGGGTAGTATGTCAAAAAGCGTTTGTGACTCCTCAGTCCCATTACCTTTCACACACATCACATGAAGGCTAATGGCCACCAGGCCCTTATGTCCTGTGTAAGAAGTGGGTAGTATGTCAAAAGCAGTTTGTGACTCCTCAGTCCCATTTACTGTCCCAGACATAGGCCCAGCAGAACTCACCCTAGAGTGATGAGTATATCCCAAATCTAAGTG
This sequence comes from Peromyscus nudipes, assembly GCA_902168325.1. NCBI lineage: Eukaryota > Metazoa > Chordata > Mammalia > Rodentia > Cricetidae > Peromyscus > Peromyscus nudipes. Next base: position 64,111 of record CABHPH010160870.1, read on the forward strand.
CACTTCAAGCGAGACTACTCATTCCTCCAGTGACTCAGGCTGATGTGCTGGGGAGAAGTCATGAGCTATACATGGAAAAAACCTTCCTAGAACCTTTTACTCACTTGAAAGCAAGATGAAGAGTTAAAACTATTTAAATGGCAACTATGACACACAGAGAATCCAAACTCCCAAGTGGTAGCTGTTTAGTATACTAGACAGCTACGGGTATCTGATGTAGTTTCATGTCCTGTCCTCTGTGGATGTGAGCCCATTCTCACAGAAGTCTGAGAAGCATAGGATAATGCTTTGTGGAAGTCAGCCAGGCCTTCACCTTCAGTCCTAACTACTTTCTGCTCTCCTGACCCAAGCTTTCATGGTTTCCTCAGTCTCTAATATGAACAAAGATCATAATCCCCTCTGGCCATCCCCTAGATTTGCTGAACACAGAATTCTCTGATCACTCACTACACTTTCAAGACACTGTTCAGACTCTACCAAGCCCTGCTCTTGCTCAAGACAGCAACAGAAAACTAGCTCTTCAACTTAGAAGCAGGCCTCCCTCCCAGAGCCTCATTCCCATGTATAAGATCTCTTAGCAGGTGTGGAACATTATCATCCAGAGCACTCACTTGGGGTCTGTCCTTGTGTTATCCACAACTAATGAAATGGACAGGTTGGTGTCATTTACAAGCTGTCTTTGGTTCCTCTGTGTGGATGGGCATTAAATGAACCAGAACTAAGCAGTAACAATGACGATGACCACATCACAGCAACTGCTATTTAACTATTACCACAAACATATAAAATGACTTATTATTCCTGTTTTCTGGATAAGAAAAGAGAAGTTTAAAATATTTAAATAACTTAGATTTTAATTCAAGTAACACTTTTAACTGTAAGAAAAAATTTCATAGGGCTGGGCCCTTTCACTGCCCATCCTCTAAGCCTAAACTGCGGTGGCTCTGAATTTCTTGGCACAGTTCTCCTACATACTATCATTCCTTATTGAAAAAACACCAAACCGTCTACTATTAAAGCTATCTATTAAAACCTCTGCCTCTGATCAACTCTGACCATCCTAGGCATACTGTGTTCCCAGCGCTTCCTTGGGAAACAAGATCTGAGATGGAGATCAGCATTCTGGAAGCTGATTAGGAAATATTCTTGGGTAGCTAGGCTAAGAAGTGGGAAGCTTAAGAAAGATGTACTGCCAGCGAAGGTTCAACCAACCTGTGAAGATTACTGGTCCTACCAGATTGGCAGAAGTGCAGTTGAGCCTTTACACCCATACCAACCAGGCCTTGGATCTGGGCTGCCCCAGGAAAGGATGGAACACTGTGCCAACCAGTTCTTCTTGGTGGATGCTAAAGAAGCTGACTGCTAAAAAGTATGTCAACAGCACTCCCAGCTCTGGGCAGCATTAAAGCCCACATTCCAGCAGAGGAACTCAATCCTTACACGGCATCTTTGTTTTGCTATTTGTGCGAGTTATTGCCTAACATAAGCGCGTGCACACATGCACACACACACCAAAAGTAAATCTTTTTATTTAAAAATCTAGTATCTACTTCTGTTCAAATGGTGCCTTAACACTCACTATAACAGCTGATTTGTATTACCAATAGCTTAGTTACTTAGTTACTATGCATTACGTTACCAATAAACATTATGCCATTTATTCTGCATAACTTTACCACAGGTTTCACCAAAAGTTAAAAAACGTGATTGCCCAGAATTATGAAGATGAAACACTTTCAATGTTCATCTTTAGTTCCTAATATGAAGAAAAATAATTGTTACAAAACAATGCTTACATCCATATTAATGTACTTCGTTTCTAAACTTTAAACTATCAAGTAGACGTGACTAAAGACAAACTTGAAATCAGTTTACATTTACCTAGTTAAGTCAATGCTTGATGGGCTTAACTCTTTTAATTGCATTCACAGTAAAAGCAGGTATTCATGATGACTGTACAGTCACAGGTTATAGCCAGTCTGGAGGAGAGCAGCATCTATAGGCAGCAGGCTTACATTTAAGGCAGTAGGTTCAGCTCCCTTAAAAATGTCATTAACAATCACAGGAAACCTGGCCCTAAGGATGACAGTGATCAATTCCTTACCTATCAGGGCATTGGATTGCAAGTATAAACAAATTTATATTATTATTAACACATTATTATTTTAAATCAACTTTGGAAGTTTCATGCATCTGTAGAACTTAATGCAATAGTTCCCTTAAGGTATCAGTATTTTCCTTAATGCGGTTAATGAACTGCTAAAAAAGCATGCCACCTCTCACTTTAACTGTGAAATTACTTAAATCTCAAGAAATAAGACTTATAACTGCCTATTTGACTGGGAAATTTGGGGATTTGTGGGGGCTTCGGAGGGGTATTAGTTCATATAACCTGCTAACTTTATAAAATGCTGTTTCTATGACATGAAAGAAAAGTATCAAATACACAGAAACTTAGTTATAAGTGAACAAATAAAGATATACATTTCACAGAATGCAAATTTTACTAAAGAGTGCATTTACTACCCTGTCAAGTCTCTAAAACATTAAGAAACTTGAAATTGATTCACTATGTAACATCCAGTAACTCTCTAGACAACTTCAAGAGACAGGGTCCTTCCCCTAGTATATGGCAAGTTATTTACAAAAATGTCTATTCTCAGGAGACTGAGGTATCAATAAATTAAGATGCATTTATACAGCAAAGAAGTATTCATGAAAATCTACCATAAAGTACACTTATTTTTATCATTAAATAAACTTTAAATAACTGGGCAGTAGTGGCACACACCTTTAATCCCAGGACTCGGGAGGTAGAGGCAGGCAGATCTCTGATTTCAAGGCCAGCATAGTCTACAGAGCAAGTTCCAGGACAGCCAGAACTACACAGAGAAACCGTCTTGAAAAACAAAAGCAAAATCAAAAAGCAAACTTTCAATATACTATTAATTATTTCACCATAACCCCTATACTGTATCAGTTTTTAAGGTAGCAGAAAATACATCTTGGTGCTTCTATTTTTGTCACATGGAAATTACACAAGCTGCGTGCTATCAATACAACGGGCTGAGAGCTAGCTCATCAAAGGCTGTACCAACCCAGAACTCTTCTGTGGTGGCATCCCCACTGCTGTCCTTTAAGGAAGTACAGCTGACCAAATGACCAGCAAAGATGAAGTGATACTCCAGGAAAACAGATCCAAGTAACTCGTTAGAATTAAGAACATTTGCCTTTAGCCTCATCAGCTTTAAAAATGTATAAATATGACATACCTCCGCACTCCAGTGTGACCACTGGTAAAATGAGATCTATTTGATTTAGATAGGTAATTATTTCAAATTAATCTAAAATAAATTGTTGGGCCTAATGCTACAGGTTTTAAAGCTAAAAAGTGTGAAGTCTCAGAAACCAGTTTCTAGCACTTGAGTCTATAGTCTCTGCAATTCCAAGCATTTGCAACAGCAGTAAGATATAAGAACTGCTTTTTCAAAGGGTGATTCACGGCGGGGGGGGGAGGGGGGGGACGGCCATGAGGCAGGAACACAACTAAGGAAAGTGTAAACACACAAGCAGCTTCGTGTTTTTGCTTTTGTTCACAGGCATCCATTAATTTCACATTTCACATTCAATAAGCCATCCATTAATTTCACATTTCAATAAGCTTTCCTCAGGCATATGCTGTCCAAAGTTCTGCTATCCATACGGAGCCAATGGCTACATGTAACTAATTTCAAATAAGTAAAATTAAAAATTAAGTTCCCTGTCCTTGTGATACTTCAGCTCAGTAGTAAAGACTGAGGAGCAGCTCCCATCTGAAGAGTACAAAGAGCATTTCCATTATTGTAAACAGCACAACCTCACAGCTCATCTGAAGGAAGCGCAACTGTGCTATATGCTAAGATTGATTTTTAAACCCTTTAAGTTGCTTATAAAAAAAAAAACAAAGAAGGACTGGACACCAACGGTCTCACATTTCTGGTCCTCATTTACACTGAGTTTATGAAGCATTCAGATCCAAGTACAATATGAACTCCATAAGACACTTCACACTGTTACAAAGAACAAAATATTCAGCAAGGGTGATAAAACTTAGCAGTCATAATTAAAACATATCATCTCATCCTTCAACTGATATTCAGTACTTCAAATATAAAAGCATATACAACTACCAATTTAAGGTCCTCACAAGAATGGGCCAAAAAGCCCATTAGATCCTGCTCTACTTCACTGTTTAGCAAGAAGAAAAAAATACTACTTACACAAGGAGGTACTGTACAAACAGTAAAAATAAAAATTGTCTTAAGAGTAAGTTGCTAGGAACAAGGACAATAACTCCTTCCAGTTAATGAGTGTTTAAAAATGTTCTCCCTTATACTGCTATCTCAGCTGACTAACTCCAAGTACATTTAGCAATCAAGTTTGTAATTTTATTTTCAAATTTACTTTGTCAGAACATAACGTAGGAAGATAACAACTGTATCATTCCTTCCAAGTAACTCTTGATGGAGGGCAGTGAGAAATAGAACAGGTTGCCTTTTGATTATCTGAAACCGAAGTATAGAATGCACACAGCTGTATCTTAAAGAAAAATACAAACACAACTTAACCATACTTTATTTGACTGTATGTTATTCACACAGCTTGCACATTTCAAATCCCATTAAATCTCTCTCCGAAAGGATAGGGGTCAATAGGAGAAAATTATGCAGCGATACCCCAGTCATTAAACAGCAGTCCAATATTTTTGAGATACACGTGATATTTCATAGATACTCAACTCATATGTGACGTCAATATAACTTATGGTTGTTTTTACAAACCTGAAAGCCCTAGGACATTACAGCACTCATCCTAGTGATGTCGAGGTGTACTGAAAAGTAACTGGCGTACCACCAATCTGATTTCCTCGATGTTCCTGGAAAGTGATGAACCTCATCATTTTTAGACACCATAATAAATATACACATCCAGTCTTATACATGCCAGCCAATATCACAATACAGGGCATGGGAAGAGTTGGAATATGAGTTAAACTCCTTTACAGAGATTTGTCTCACAGGGCATGGGAAGGGTTGAAATATGAGTTAAACTCCTTCACACAGATTTGTCTCTTGTGTGTAGAGGGTAATTTGGAGGAGAGAGGCAAAAAAACTTTAAAAATCAACTTTTAATACTAATTTTTTCTTCTTATTGTGCTGGCTTCAACATCAAGTACTAATGTTATGATTTGTGGACTTTGATTATTCCAGAGTTAAGTAGTTTCATCCCAACGTAAGGGAAATTATAATCAGCTCACACATCAAGACTGGTAGCATACCGTTAGCTTTCTTCAACACTAACATATACAGCTTCATGGTAGCATGTGCTTAATGTTCAGCAGTACCAACTGCCAAACCAGTGTCAGTGGATAGTACAGTCAGTCTTAAAGAGGCAGCACCCCACTAAGAGAAAGTTGCACCAATTTTGCTCAGTTTTAGCCAAGTGAACCCACTGTCAATTATAAATGGAATTACTTTAAGCTGATATAAGAAAAATGAAAGCCTAATATCAAATTAATGTTTGAAGCTATTTCAATTTGGAAAGCTTTAATTTTGTAACCAGGTTATCAAGTTAGAGGTTAAAATTTTAGGTAAAAAAAAAAAAGGTCAATTAATTAAAAATATTAAAGTATATTCATCATGCATCCATCCATTGAGCAGTATTGTAATGATCTGATATTTTAGTCACATAGTTCAGGTCATGTTTACAAATCATCAATCAGTTCAGTTAATTCAGCAATTCTGAAGTTAAGGGGAGTCGTGACAGTCTCATTGACTACCTAGGAAGAACAAACCTTTTGAATTGATAAATCTAGCATGTATCTACTTTACAACTATACCCATTAGAGTGAGTCAAGAAAATGTATGTTCATCAACAATTCACTACTTATGTACCAGCAAATCAAAACAAAATTTGATGATGTCAAGTACACTGTTTAGCTACTTTCCTTCACACTGAAAATGAAACAGAAGCATCATGATGACTGGCATTCTTCTAAATGTTGGAGCCCAAATGAAGTTTGACCAAAACAGACTCAAAATGGTCAGCAGAAAAGCTGAGTACTATGTGGCCATCACATTTTTAATATTACCAGTATTCTGCATTGAACTTTAAAGAGCAATATAAAATGGAAAGACACATTTTCTTAAAAATAAGGAACTATAAATGATCCCACCAGCAGGAATTTTTATTTTCAAATATAAAGTGTGCATCTTTATTTTAAAAGTACTTGTTACCATGTTCTCTTTCAAAATATTATACTGAGCAAAGAGCAGCTATCCTTAAATTTCCTTAAAAAAAAAAAAAAAAAAAAAAAAGGAAAAAAAAGCAACAAACTTTCCTGAAAAGGGTTTTTACCAACTGTTAATGGAGGTAGGGTTTTAAAAAATACAGTAATTACAGCCATAAAATAAAATTCAAACCAAGTACTAGAGCAGAAGAAAAGTATAGTCAAATGAAAATAACAACATGAATGCCAGATTCCTATAAAACATTCTTCAAAGAATGAATCTTTTTCCTTATGAGTGCTTAGGTTTTCTAGTTAAATAAATTACCCATCACAGGTTTACGGACTCAACTCAAAACAATTAGCTAAAATTTATTAACATTACACTGATTAGCCAAAATACACTGTAACTAATAAACACCTTGGCTGCTCAGAAAACCCAAAGAACTCATTAAAAAAAAATTTCATCCCTCCCCTTTTTCTGGAGGAACAAAGCAAAGGTCCCCCAAGAATCTGCTCAAGTGTAAAGAAAAAATGCAGCTTAAAACGGATACAATGCTCTTTGAAATTTATTTCTAAGACAAAGAACCATAAGTGAAGTATTTTCAAAAATGGAAGCAATGTGAATTCAAATCAAGTAAAAAAAAAAAAAAAAAAAAAAAAAAAAAACCCCAGCTACTTTATAGAAGCTGTTCTTCACAGCTTAGCAATCATTTTGATTAAATAAAATCATACCAATTTACATTAATTTTCTATTCTTTTCCAAAAATTCCCCGTTCTCAAAAAACAAAAACAAAAAAAGTGCATCCAAAACCCAGCAATTTCCAGCTCCATCCCTTTAAGCCATTTCCATTTCCCAAGTAGATTCAACTTCTTACTGTAAGGGAAAAAAGGGACTTCTACAACAAACCACTGTCACTCACCTGGAAAAACTGTCCAAATTATAAAAATCTGAAATAATTTATTATCAAATTTAGAATTTAAATAAAAACAAGTTTGCTTGCAAAGGCATTAAAGAAAAAGAAAAGACAGCATGCATTCGAAAACTAGAGATGAAGACAGGAATACTCATCTACACAGGCACTGGCAGACGCAATTGAATTGTCATCTTTACTCATTGTAAGACAAACCCCACCCCACACTTTTCATCCACTAATTACTGAGGTACCAATAATATTCAAGAATGGAAAATTTAATATTGAAAAAATAAAACCTAAATTGAAGCTTTTCCCTCACCCTCTTCAGAAAACTCTGGCAGGTTCTGTGTGAAATGTTAGTATACTTAGAGACTTTTACTACATTGGCGTCTTTAAGGAACAAAATCATGTCCCACTTACTTGTTCTGCGATAAAATGATCACTATGTAAATAGCACTGTCAGCAAACTTTGCAAATGAACAAGTCTTGGCTAGTAACTGGCACATCCTGTTGGTACCAAAAGAACCCTTGAAGTTTAAAACAATCTCATTTAATTCAGAACAAATGCGCCATGCCAAAGTGCAACAAATATTGTGCGACACTCAATGGACACTGACAGATAACAGCTGCATGGGAATTACTAAATCCACCTGCAAAGCAATTCTGCACAAATTGCATTGCATGCACAAGTCGCTTCCATGGGGGAGCCACTCCTTGCTGGCAGTCTCTCAGCGCAGCCACAGTTTAAGTCGCAGTGCGTCAACTCCGTTTAAATAGTATCTGAACAGCCTCTTATCTCGAACAAAACCAAGGTTTTCATAAAGTTTCAAAGCAGACTTATTCGTTATTTCTGTTTCCAAAACAACCTTCAAAAAAGGAAAAAAAAACTTAAGTTATAATTTTATAATTAAAAATTGACAAAGTATATTATTAAATATTTTTAAAATTACATTGATTTGTTAAAAAATGATAAAACAATACTGGTGTACAGAAAAAAATCATCAAAATACTAATTATTTTTGAGTTAAGATGGATAGAATCACTGAGAACTTTTCTCCTGGTTTTTGTGATGTTTCAACTTTTAGGACTTGACTACATGTTTACAAAAAACAAAGATGAACTATTTTCCTGTGGAGAAAACTAAGGTGATATATAAAGAAAAAGAAAAATCAACAATCAAAAGTTTTAAAAGTCAGTACTTGAAATTATTTAGTCTGATCTCTAACTCCTGTTTGTATCAACCTGTCACTGTTTATCCTGGTAACAACTACGATATTGGCTAGAGCAGTGAACCCTTAATACAGTTCTTCATGTTGTGGTAACCCCCAACCATAAAATTATTCCCGTTGCTACTTCGTAACTATAATTTTGCTACTGCTATGAATCATAAATATATATTAAGCACATGGTCTCTGGCGACCCCTGTGAAAGATCTGACATCTCCCCCACCCAAAAGGGTCACAAGCCACTGGTTGAGAACCGCTGGTCTAGAGTCTAGACCAGTCTGCAAACTACAAGAATTGAGCCAAATATCCTAATGCTGTCAGTTTCCATAGACGAAATTTTCCTGGTGGACTGGGGATAAAGCTCAATGACAGAGTACTTGTCTAGCATGTACTGAGGTTTGGGATTCAATCTTCAGCAAAACATCCAAAAGAAAAGAGGGAAGAGAGAAAAAGAGGGAGAGGGAAAGAAAAAAGAGAACACAGCTATACCCTTTTGTGCACATGCCTATGGCTCCTTTCTTGACACAGAACAGAGCTAAGCAGCTGTCACAAAGACCCATGGTTTGTAAAACTTAAAATATTTGGTATCTGGCCTTTTGCAGAGAAAGTTTACTGAACCTAAACCAAGGACACTAGGGTCCATCAGTCACCTGGAGGGATGGTTAGAATAAGATAGCTGAGAGCTGAGGAAGTAAGATGCGAGGTTGAGGAGACAAGCACATCTCTAAATCACTGGCCATTCTGGACAAACCAGCAAGCTACAGGTTAGATGGAGAGACCCTGTGTCAAAACTAAAGAGGGCTGGTGATGGTTAAGCAGGTGATGTGTTTGCAGGGCAAGTCTGGCAACCTGAGCTTGACAGTGGGAAGCTCACACAATGGTGTAAGAACAGAACCGACTCTGTTACAGAGTTATCTGATGTCCACATATGCCATGGCGTGTGCACTCACACATCACAACTATATACACACAGTAATAATTTAAAAACTAAGGTTGGGAGAAATAAGGCAAACAACTGAAAAAGATTCCTTGTTGATTTTAGACTTCCAACTCGCATGCACATATATATGCCATACACATATACTCACACACAAAGAGATTTACTTAGAAGAGGGCCCAAGAATTTGCATTTTAAACAAATGACAAGGTGAGATTGATGTCATTGAGAATCAGTGGTCTAAATGTAACTCAGATCAAAACTTAACAGAGGATCACAGAGTATTAGGTTCCATTTGAGTCTTTTAGAATTATCAGTGAACTGGTGGCTCTGACACCATAGGGCTGATATTTTTGAAACTATGGGCTCTTATTTCTACTTCCCTCTACCTAAACACTCTCTTCCTTCCCAGCTTTTATGTATGTTACTCTATTTACCTTTTGTATTTATTCTCACCTGTGTCACTGAGAATTAGCATCACAGCGAACCACAGTTCAAAGGTTGGGCACTTAGAGTGAGGGGAAATGGCAAAGTACAGCTAAACACAGACACAGCAAAGCATCTATAAAGACATGAGTCTCTTCCTGTTCCGTCCTCGATAAGAACTCAAGAGACAGAACAGACAGCACCTCAATTTGCTATGTCCCAAACCACCCAGGACCTGCACAATCCTGCATCATGGTGAAGAGGCTCTCTACCTCACCACCCAGTTCCTCGGCCTGAAACCCAGGAACCTTAAACTCCTTTCCCACCACTCTCCTATACCCATGTAAGCACTGAGCACTGTCAACTCTCCCTCTGAAATTTTCTCTCAAAGTGGTCCTCTTATTTTTATCCCACACTGACAGCACCACAAACTGCTACCAGACCAAGAAGTCTCCCATTTTCTACATGCAATCCTCTCATTAATTTCCTAACTAAAATAACTTACTGACTCTTTGTCCTTAAAATAAACTTAATGATCTAAAATTATCTGAAGAGGCTTAAAGGCCTATCAATATATGACTTCCATGTACATCCCCAGTTTGCCTCTCAGTCTCCCTCATCCTCCTCCTCTTCATGTCCAACATCAAACCGTCAGTCTCTAAAACCAACTATGATCTACTTCACCTTCTATAGGTGCCCAAGCTTTTAACAACGTAATATGATATCACTTACAAACATGTTGGGCCAAATTCACAGCTATTCTAAAACACATGGCCCATGCACAAGTTGGATACACACCTTCAATCCTAGCAGAGGCAGAGCTCTATGACCATGGAGCTAGCCAAAGCTACAAAATGAAAAACTGCCATGATCAGACAAAAATTCAAGTTTAACATTGAATGCTATACTAGAACACCTGAGTACAAGTTTTCAGATCTGAATAATTCTCTTGGGAAATTCTTGGAAATTCTGTTATTAGGTCAACATGTAATTACAACTAAGTGTTAAATAAAGGCAATTTAATGTGAAAAAAAACTAATGTTGCCATGATGCAAAATTACTAACTCATTTCACTGTAATTAAAAGCGAAAATTTTTAGGACAGCTATATTTAGACAGCAACCTTAAGAAATAGACATGGCAGCCGGGAGTTGGTGGCACACGCCTTTAATCCCAGCACTCGGGAGGCAGAGCCAGGCGGATCTCTGTGAGTTCGAGGCCAGCCTGGGCTACCAAGTGAGTTCCAGGAAAGGCACAAAGCTACACAGAGA
>CABHPH010160871.1:0-31244 GCA_902168325.1 Peromyscus nudipes
TCTATTATGTACAAGAAGAGAGTGCTTTGTCAATGTGATTTGATATCTTATGAAGTCAGAAAGAAACTAAAATTAACTTATAAAACTATAAGCATTTAACATATTTGATTAGACAAGCCATTTTCAATTTACACTTTTCATAGAAAATGAGACACATGCAAGCATATGCACTTCAAGGCTCACAGCTGATTTCATACTTTTGATAAAATTTTTTACATAGGTGTGAGAAACTATGTGTGTAATTTGATAGGGGAATTATTCTGTCATTCTCCACTTAAATTTCCTCACTGTGGCTGAGTAAGAATATTTATCTTAATCACCATAACTACAAACACCATAAGTCATAGAGCTAGCATTATTTTATATGGCACTAATTTTGTGTAGTCTAATTTTCTAATTGGATTTTACTTTCTAGTCAAAATTAAGAAGATGGTAAATTCCCAAACAGACCAAGCCAACCAACTGTCTCACCCATTCAGAGGGCCTGATCCAGTTGGGGGCCCCTCAGCCACCAGCTCACAGTTCATGTGTTTCCATTCATTTGGCCATTTGTCCCTGTGCTTTATCCAACCTTGGTTTCAACAATTCTCGCTCATATAGACCCTCCTCCTTCTCACAAATTGGACTCCCAGAGCTCCACCCGGGGCCTAGCCATGGATCTCTGCTTCCAGATCCCTCAGTCATTGGATGGGGCTTCCAGTATGGGTTGGCTGTTTGAAGCCTGGGGCTTGTGCGGGGTCGCTTGGCTCAGCCTGGGAGGAGGGGACTGGCCCTGCCTGGACTGAGTCTGCCAGGTTGGTCTCGGTCCTTGGGGGAGGCTTTGCCCTGAAGGAGGTGGGCACGGGGTGGGGGTGGGGGTGGGGTGTGGGGGGAGGGGGGCGGGAGGGGGGAGAACAAGGGAATCCGTGGCTGATATGTGGAACTGAATGGTGTTGTAAGATAAAATAGAATGGAAAAAAAAGAAGATGGTAAATTAATATTTGATAGGTACTGAATAATGTCTAATAAGTACAATATATGCCTACCATCTGATTAAAGCAGATTAATCTACACAAGCACATGTTGATGTACACTAATAGAATCTTTATGCACAGTGATTAATTTCCCTGCAAAGTAATAATGACAGTTTCTAACTGTGTTAGAGTGCTTTTCCTTAACACTAACTTAAAAATATGGCTGACCTTGTATGTTCAAGTTGCATTGTCTCAGTTATGTGTGTATTTGTATATGAATAAATTGAAACAATTTGTATTAGAAGAATATGAAATATTTGGTTTCAAATTTTTTCTATTTTACTGTGGATATTTTTCAATTTATAGTTTCTCCAAATTAAAAGACATAAATATCTGCTCACTGGTTATTTGAAAACATTTTTACAATCTAATGTTTATTTTAATATTTATATTATGTGATACTGAAGGTGTAAAATAACACAAACTTTGAGTTATTCAAGTTATATTTATCAATTATCAAAACTATTTTTCAGAAATTGCATAGATTTCCTGCTTTGCTCAAAACCTATTTTCATTAAGTTTTGAACTGTCATAGTTATCAGTAATATTTATACATGTTCATTTATCATCATGACATCGGTATCTAGGGGGTAGAGGATGATAATTCATCATGTATAAATATGAGCAGTGATTAAACTATGGAAATTAACATGTCTTTCTTTTCAATTTTAATCGTATTAATTGTCCATTTTATAACAAGCCATCTGCTGTCAGAAGCAAGCATCTTACCTGCCATCATGGTGGTGCATGCCATTAATCTGAGCACTAGTGAGGCACAGGCAGGCAAACCTATGTTTTCAAGGCAAGTATGGTCTACATAGAAATTCTGGAACATGCAAATACATATATTAAGTACTCTTTTAGAAATATCTTTTAAGATTCTCTTACTTTATTAGTAGAACTGGTAAAACAACATATTTTGTAAATACCTTTTAGTGAAAAATTCATATGTAATAATATTTGGGGAAGATATATACCCCACTTGAGTTGCCCACAGTGTGTTTGTGTCTTGGTTCCCAGGAGAACAAAATGCCAAGCTCTAAGCTGTGTGCTCACAATGAGATCGAGAACCATAGTCCCATTTAGTTTTGCATTGTTGTGTACATAGTGCAAATAATATAAAGAGGTCCTTATTGAAATCATATGGACTCTGTACGTGTTTAAAAAAAGCTTTTAAACTAAAATATTTTGTATTAAAATTTTCTGCTCAAAATTTTGAGTCTCATATTCCATTGGTTGTTAGAAAATAGAAGGTTTCTGGGAGAGAATGCTGATATTTTGAGGATATTTTGAAAGTATTGTTTCATGTGGGTGGGTTTTTGAAGGCTGCTGTGTGCATAGTGGACAAAGAGTACTTTCTGTAAATACATCCTCTATCTAGAGGTTTACAAGTCCACAGGGTGTGTAAAATGTAGAGGTAAAACTGACTTATGATGTCATTTAACCTCAGAATTTCTCTATCTATTTTTTCTCATATTACTCGTCTGTTTTTGAAAGTGGGGTATTGAAATGACCCACAATCTCTGTGCTGGGGTTGATCTGTGCTTTTAAATCTAAGACTGTTTCATCAGTGAAGTTGGGGACTCCTGTACTTGATGTATATGTGATTAGCATTGTAATACCCTGTTGTTGGATTTTTCCTTTAATGAGTAAAAAGAACACTTCACTGTCTCTTCTAAATAGGACAGTTATGTCTGCTTATATTTGTTGAGGTTTTTTTCTTATTTTCTTGTTGTTAGTACATCCTGACTGAAATTTTCCTTCCCTCACTCCTCCCAGTCCCCATCTTTCCTTCTCCCCTAGATCCACTTCTCCTCCATTTTCCTTCAGAAAAGAGCAGGCCTCCCAGGGATATCAACACAAAAGGACATAACAAGATACAATAACACTAGGCACAAACTCTCATATCAAATCTGGCAGACACAACGCAATAGAAGGGAAAGGTCCCAAGAGCAAATGAAACAGTCAAAGCCACCCACACTCCCACTGTTAGAGGTACCCTAAAAACAGCACGCTAACAACAATAGGATATATGCAGAGGACCTAGCACAGACCTGTTTAGACTCTGTGATTGCTGCTTCAGTCTCTGTGAGGCTCTATGAGCTCTGCTTAGTTGACTGTAGACCTTGTTCTCCTTGTGTTCTCGACCCCTTTGGCTCCTATAATTCTTCTTCCCCCTCTACTGTAGAGTTCTCCAAGCTCCCAGAGGAGGGATCCAATGAAATTTTCAATTTGGGCTCTCTCTCTCTGCCTAATGTTTGGTTATGGGTCTCGGCATCTGCTCTCATCAGCTGCCAGCAAAGAACTCTCTAGCCGGGCGGTGGTGGCACACGCCTTTAATCCCAGCACTTGGGAGGCAGAGCCAGGCGGATCTCTGTGAGTTTGAGGCCAGCCTGGACTACCAAGTGAGTTCCAGGAAAGGCGCAAAGCTACTCAGAGAAACCCTGTCTCGAAAAAAGAACTCTCTAATGATGACTGTGTTAGGCACCATTTATGAGTATAGCAAAATATCATTAAGAATCATTTCATTGATTTTTTTCTAGCCTAAGTCTCTGGGCTATCCAGCCTTCAGTTCCTAGTCATCTAGACAGTGACAGGCATGGGCTTCCTGTCATGCCTTGGGCCTCAAATTAGACAAGTAACTAGTTGGCCAATCCCACAAATTCTGGGTCTCCACTGCCCCAACACATCTTGAAGGGAGGATAAATTATAGGTCAAAAAGTTTTTTGGCTAGGTTGGTGTTCTAATACCACCACTGGAAGGCTTACCTGGTTACAGAAGATGGATGGTTCAGGATCCATACCTTCCATTATTAGAATTCCTTCCCTATTGTCACCTTCATAAAATCTTAGGAACTTCTACTGAACTAAGTTGCCCACACAAAATGCAACCCAATTCCAGTCATCTCTCCAAATACTCTCTTCCTTTATCCCTCCCCACAACTTGATCCCTCCTGTTTCAATGTCCACACCATGCTCCATCCCCACCCTTAGTCCACCCAGAAAATCTATTCCACTTCCCCTTCCCAGGGATATCCATGAGTCCCCATTAGAGCCCTCCTTGTTACCTAGCTTTTCTGGGTCTGTGAATTGTAGCATGATTACCATTTACTTAGCAACTAATATACACCTATAAGTGAGTACATATCATGTTTGTTGTTCTAGGTCCATGTTGCATCACAAAGGATTAATTTTTTTCTGGTTGCATCCATTTGTCTGCAAATTTCATGATGTCATTTTTTCTAACAATTGAATAATACTCCACTGCATAAATATAACAAATTTTCTTTATCCATTCTTTGGTTGAGGGAAATCTATATTGGTTGCAGCTTCTGGCTATTATGAATAAAGTCCCTATGAATGTGTTTGAGTATGTGTATTTGTGGTAGGATGGAGTATCATTTAGGTATAAGCACAAGAGTGGGATAACGGGGACATGAGGTAGAGCAATTCTGAATTTTCGGAGGAACTGCCATATGAATTTCAATAGTGCTTGTATAAATTTGCACTCCCACCAGCAATGGAGGAGTGTTCCCCATGCTCCAAACACTCACCAGCATAAGCTGTCACTTCAGTTATTGATCTTAGCCATTCTGACTGGTATAAGATGAAATTTCAAAGTAATTGTGATTTATATTTCCCCTGATGGCTAAAGATGTTGAACATTTCTTTAAGTGTTTCTCAGTCATTTTGGTTTCCTCTATTGAGAATTATCTGTTTAGATCTTTTCACTGGATTATTTTATTTGTTGATGTCTAGTTTCTTCAGATCTTTATATATTTTGGATATTAACTCTCTATCTGAAGGAGAGTTGGTGAAAACTTTCCCCCATTCTATAGGATGCAATCTTGTCCTATTGATGGTACTCTTTGCATTACAAAAGATTTTGGTTCCAAAAGGTCCCATTTATTAATTGTTGGTCTTAGTGTCAGGACTAACTATTGAGGTGCTGTTCAGGAAGTCATCTCCTGTGCCTATGCATTCAAGGCTACTCCCCACTTTCTGTTCTTTTAGGTTCAATGTGTCTGGTTTTACTTTGAAGTCTTTGATACACATGGACTTGAATTTTAATAGTTAAACTGGCACCATAGTGGAAGATGCTTTCTTTTTGCATTGTGTCTCTCTGGATTCTTCATCAAAAATCGGGTGTGCAAAAGTGTGTGGATTTATGTCTGGGTCTTCAATTAGACTCCATTGATCATCCTTTCTGTTTTTATGCCAATACCATGCAGTTTTTATTAAATACAGCCCATAGAAGTTTGAAATCAGGGGTAGTGTTACCTCTGGAAATCTTTTATTGTACAGGATTCCTTTTACTATCCTGGGTTTTTTGTTTTTCCATATAAAATCAAATATTATTCTTTAAAGATCTGTAAAAATTGTCTTGGAATTTTGATGGGGATTGTATTGAATCTGCAGATTGCTTTTGGTAAGATGGCCAATTTTACCTCTGTTGATCCTACCAATTCATGAGTGTGGGAGATCTTTCTATCTTCTGATATCTTCTTACATATTTTTCTTCAAAGAATTGAAGTTTTTATCATACAAGTCTTTTAAATGCTTGCTTGCTTACTTGGAGTTTCCCCAAGATATTATCTGTGAATATTTTTAAGGGTGTTATTTTCTGAATTTCTTTCTCAGTCCATATGTCCTTGTATATGGGAGGGCTACTAAATTTTTTGAATTAGTCTTGTATCCAGCCACACTACTGAAGGGGTTTATCAGGTGTAGGAGTTCTCTGGTAGAATTTTTGAGGTCACTTATGTGTATTGTCAGATCATTTTCAAATATTGATGCATTGAATTCTATCTTTCCAATTTATATCTACATAATCTCATTCAGTTGTCCTATTGCTACAGCTAGAACTTCAAGTACTATATTGAATAGATATGGAGAGAGCAGACAGCCTTTCTGGTCTCCAATTTTAGTGGAACTGCTTTAAATTACTCTCTATTTAACTTGATATTGGCTATAGGCTTGCTATAATTTAACTTTACTATGTTGAGGTGTGATCCTTATATCCCTACTCTCTCCAGCCTGCTTAGTTTTTAGTAACGTTTGCATGGATGTTATTTTCCATCCTTTAACAATAATTTGGGGACTATTATTAGTTCAGAATTGTGTTTCTTGGAGACAGCAAAAATCTGGCTATTATTTTCTGATTCAACCTCTTTTCCTTTTCTCATAAATAATATTATGAGACCACAAATATTAAAAGTTATTATTGAATGGTATATATTAATTCCTGGAATTTTGTTTGTGTTTTTAGATATTTCATTAGAGGTTTATTATTCAGACTTATTTTTCAGTAACAAGTTCTGGAATTGTTTATTGTTCCCTCTGCCAACTTGAATAAGTTTATCCTTTGCTTCAGACCTAACTATTCCTTCATTTGCCTTTTGCAAAATGGGTTTAGTGGTCATAATTTTCTTAAACCACTTTTTATCATGAAAAGTTTACCTTTCTCTGTCATTATGATTGATAGTTTGCTGGGTATAGTAGTCTGGGGGAGCATTGGTGCTGTCCCATAGCTTGTAGACTATCAGCCCAATCTATTCTGGTTTTCTAGTATCTACTGAAAGAATCTGTTGCTATTCTGATGGATTCCTCTTTGAATACAACTTGATCATTCTCATTTGTAGCTTTCCACATTCTTTCTTGGTTCGGTATATTAACCGTCACTATTGATTTATAACATAGGAAGTTTCTTTCGGGGAACTTTATATTTGGAGTTCTGCAAAATCAAATAGACTTAACATATATCTATAGAACATTCCAACCAAAAACTAAAGAATATGCACTCTTCGTCAGCCCATTAAATTTTCTCTAAAATAGACTATGTATTAGGATAAAAGCAAGTCTCTAATGTACAGGAAAATTTAAAGCACATCCTGCATGCTGTCAGTCGATATGGACTAAATCAGGATATAAACAACAGCATAGAAAGAATACAAATTCATGGATGCTAAGTTACACAAAACTGAACCATAACTAACTGAAAGAAGAAATCTAGAAGGACATTGACATTTCTAGAATGGAATGGAAATGAAATCATAACATACCAAAACCTGTGGAACACAAGGGCAGCTGTCACAAGAGAAAAATTTATGGAATCGTGAATCCATGTAAAAAAGAAATGAAAAATTCAACAGAAAGAATGAATGAAGTCAATACTAATATCAATAGCATGTTAGTCAAATCAACAAAAGAAGAAAGAGAATTCAAATTATTAAAATTAGAGATGGAAGGGGAGGGATTACAACAGACATTGAGGAAGTTCAGATGATCATAAGAATATGTGATAAAACACATATATTCCTCTAAATTGAAAAAAATCAAAGAAATAAATCAATTTCAAGATATAAAAATCACCTACCAATGAAGTTACAAATGAAGTCAATAGTTCAAATAGATGAATAACATCCAGTGAAATTAAAACATTAACTAAAAATATCCCAATTTAAAATAAAATTTTAAAGTTGGATGGAGTCAGTGCACAATTCTAACAGGCCTTCAATGAAGAGCTAACATTAATATTTTTCAAACTATTACACAAAATAGAAAAAGAAAGAACATTTACTTTGGAAGATGGTATTACCCTGATTTCTAAAACATACAAGCACCCTATTATAAAATGAAGAAAAATTAGAGGGCAATCATTTATGAACATAAAAACAAATAAAATGCTTGAAAACTGAACTGAAGAACACACAAAAATGATGATACACCATGATCATGTTGGCCTTATCCATTAGATGCAGGACTGGTTGAGCACTTCTGAATCAATGAATGTAATCCACCATTTAAACACACTAAATGACAGGGGGAAAAATGAATCATCTGGTTAAATAGAATAAGGCCTCTAACAAAAATCCAAGATCACTTCATGATGAAAGTCTAGGAGGAAATAGGTACAAATAGAATAAAGTCTGTTTTCTTATCAAATGAGTTTAAGGTGTTATTCATCTCCTCTTCTACAGAACCCAGCAACATGAAGAAAATAATATTGAATTTATATGAATCACTAAAAGCATGTCAACAGGGGAATTAACTTTGGAACACAAATCAAGGGACTATGTATAAAATACAAACTTAATGAAACAAAACTTTCCAAATATTGTATTTTCCTTGTGAAATGTCATAATATTCTTCCATGTGTGTGGAAATTTGGTGGCTACAGAGTGCAAGTTATTTTCTTCACTGGTGACTGATATTAACAGAATGAGTAGATATATCAGAAGGTAACATGATTGCAGTGCAATATCAGAACTGAGTTTACTTTTGCAGGTCACAAAAGCAAAATGGGGGAGGGAGCATTACAGTGCAGATGTGTAAACCTGCTGTTTTTGGAGAAATGAGGGGGGAAAGCAGGCAGGAAAAATCCAAGTTTATGTGCCACAAAATACGTGTTATTAAATACAGATGAAGATAACAACCCATATTTGAAGTTTTCACTGTGTAGAATCATGTGCATGCACACACACAATAGAAAAATAAATACACATATCACACAACACACATAAAAAATGAAGTGTTATAGAAATGTCAACTGATGTTCAGACAGGTTGAATGGCCTGGAAGTTCCTGAATTAAACAATGTCTTAGTAACTAGTGGCTTGATCAAGAAACATTTTATTTTTCATGGTTGTGCAGATTGAAAGTTGAGTTCTAGGAGATCTGAAGACCTACTTCTAACTCATGGACAAAGTTTATCACAGATATTAGGCAACTAAATCTTTGCTTACCCTCTTAGAGCTCAAGCTATTGGAAGATTCACATTCAGGGGTTTTCACAGTCTTATAGAAATAAAACAAAGAGACTTTTAGTCATATAGGAATTTAATACAGTAGCAGCTTCTTAAAATATATACATATATGAAAGAAATCTCAATGGAATCACCAAAAACTGGGGAGAGAAAGCCCCAACAAAGTATTTCTCACCAACAGAAAAAACTTCCAGTTCTGGGTTGGGTTAACTGAGTTGTTAGCAAAACAGGCCCCCTGGAAATGCCCAAACAACCCAGGCTACTGCCAAAGCTATTGGTTGCTCTCCATAAATTGATGATAAAGCCCCATTGCTGAAGACAACACGACAGGACTCATTGAACATGGAGAAGTTGAGCCAGTACTGACCTAGAGTCTTTGCTCCTATACACTAGTGTTCATGGTACAGGAAGGCAGTCTTCAGGGAGATTGCATGGAGGTAAACACAAAACTAACTGTAGTCACTCCAATCTACAATGATGTCCTGCCTGCAAGATATACTGGTGCAAAAATGGCTCAAAGCTTGTGGGACTAAACAACCAATATCTGATTGGATTTTAGGTTCACTCCATGAGATGGAACCCAACCCTTCTCAGAATGTCAAGAACTTGAAACAAGATAGGCCATGGAACCAGGGGGAAACCAAATACTATTGTTTTGCTAAAGACATGTAGCAATGTAATGTCTCATAAGGATATTCTACAATATTCAAAGATCATTGTGTCACTCAGTTATCATCAGAGATGTTCTCTCTAGCCATGGAACACTTAGTCCTAAATGAGATGTCTTCTTAAAGTCCCTTCCCTCAGGGCTCAGGGAACTCGATAGAAGAGAAGGTGGAAAGATATATGAGTCAGAAAAAGCGGAAGAAACTGAGGATATAAGACTTTCTAAACACAGCAGTACTGATGCACACATGAACTAAGAGACTAGGAAGGATGCACAGGGCCTGTACCACTAAGACAGATGGGTTCCCAGCACTGAGAGGGGAAGTGGACACAAGCCCTCATCTTTAATTCAGAAGCCAACTCCAAGTTGTCACAAGCCTCCATCACTAACCCAGTTGCAAATACAAAAATTAGTTTTCATCAAAGGAGTCTCGTTGGGTATACAAACAATTCTTAAGTGCAGGCCCCATGCTCAGTAGCAGAGGGAAAACAAGAAAATAAACTTAATGGCATTTGTGGATTTTAAATTTTTTAGGATTATATGACTTTTGTGCACAATTATTGTTTCTGATTACTGCTTTTCATGATGTTCTGTGTATGAAAATGTGTACCTTTTCCTCTATTGTGTTTCTTGTCTTTTTCTTTGGATTTTTTCTTCTGTTTGTTTACTTATTTTATCCAATTTTGTTTGTTCATTTTTATTTTAATTTATCATAATTTTTCAATAGCTGTTTTTTTCTAATGAGAGAGGAATAAAGGGTATAGATTTGAGCAGGAGGGGAATTGAGGGGAACATGGAGGAGTTGGTGGAAGGGAAACTAATCAGATTATATTGTATAAAAAGTCTATTTTCAATTTGCTTGCACATATGTTATGGTTGTGCAGTGTGAGTCTTCCTCCTAAACATTGTTCTACCTTCTGTGCAGGTTCAAGTTGAGGAACTACCAATGTATTTTGGCCATGATGTTTGCCATTGAGGAAATCAATAGCAATCCCTATCTTTTACCTAATACATCCCTGGGATTTGAGGTCCATAATGTCTCAAATGGTCAAAGGGGAACTCTGGCAACTCTTTTTGGATCACTTTCAGGCACTGGCTATGGCATCCCTAACTACAGATGTGCAAGAAAGAGCATGCCAGCTGCTGTACTTACAGGACCATCATGGGCAATATCGGAATACATAGGGACAGTGCTGGATCTTTACAAATTTCCACAGGTAAGAGAGGGTGATGAGATAGGACATGATGTCAGCTCTGCTTGGTGATATTTCAGCTGTCTGTGAGGAAATAAGGCAAGCTTGAGTAACTCTTCATGGATAGGGAAATAAAGCAGATGCTGTTTACACATCTATATTTTTGTAGCTTAGAAGAAAAGAAGGGGAAGGAAGGGTGGAACAGACACACCACTATTAAACCTCTAAATATTGTCTGTATTTCTGCATGATATCAATCACACTGTAGTGTGTATGCATTAATTAAGTAAAATCAACCTTGGTTCAGGGGGCAGAGCCTGCAAATAGTTGAATGGAATTAGTCATAGAGTGTTCTGATGAATCAGGAATACAGATAGAGAGACAGCACAGGAAGGGGTAGTGTGGGACATGGAATTTGGTTCTTTGTTTTGGTTTGGGATGAATGGAGAGACATGTCTATTGCTGGGTCTCCAGTCAAGCAGGAAGGTCAAATGGATGTTCTTTGGTCTCTCTTATCTAACAGATTTTCATCCTCACATCTGACTTCAGAGTCTTTTTTGGTAAATAAATTTTACCAAATTATGGAGACTTAGTTTAAACCTACATAGAGCAGCCACCATGTACCCAGACTGTGGGACTGGATGCTCCTCCAGGCTGTAGCCTGAGTGGCTGTTAGGGCACTTATTGCGGGGCCATGGAGCTGAAGACAGTAATTAAAGTATCAGTCGATTCATATGCAGCTGCTGAGCTGACAGAAGAACATCACTGTATGTTCTCATAAACCCACAGGAAGACATTTTGAACTTCAAAGCAGGATTGTCCTAAAGGCTTCAAACCATTGCTGGAGAATTGAGTTCATTTTTATGACAATGTTCTTCTTTCTGATTGTTTCTCCCTACAGCTTAGTTTTGGGCCTTTTGATACTACCCTCAGTGAACAAAGCAGGTTTTCTTCCCTGTACCAGGTGGCCCCCAAGGACACATCTCTGACACTTGGCATTGTATCTTTGATGCTTCATTTCCACTGGAACTGGGTTGGGCTGTTCATCATAGATGAAGACAAAGGTGCCCAGATTCTGTCAGATTTGAGAAGTGAGTTGGAGAAAAATGGAGTCTGCATAGCATTTGTGGAAATGATCTTAACCATCAGGGGTTCATTTATGACCACATCCTGGAAAAATCAGGTGCAGATCCTGGAATCATCAGCAAATGTGATTATCATTTATGGGGACACTGATTCTCTATTGAGCTTAATAGTAAATATAAAGCAGAAGTTAGTCACATGGAAAGTCTGGGTCCTGAACTCACTCTGGGATCATTCCACATTTGATAACTATTTCCTCTTAGATGCATTACATGGGACCCTTATTTTTTCACACCATAAGGAAGAGATTATTAATTTTACGGATTTTGTTCAGACAGCCAATCCTTCCAAATACCCAGAAGACATTTATCTTCATGTATTATGGCACTCATTCTTCAATTGCTCATTTTTGAGGAAAAACTGTAAAATTGTGGATAACTGTCTGCCTAATGCTTCCTTGGGATTCTTGCCAGGGAACATATTTGACATGGCCATGAGTGAAGAGAGTTACAATGTGTACAAGGCCATCTATTCTGTAGCCCAGAGTCTACATGAGATGACTCTCAACCAAGTACAATTTCAAACTCTTGGAAAAGGAAAAGAGATAGTATTCTTCCCATGGCAGGTAATGTCACTCCTGTGGTATTATAACATCAGCAAGATGCCACTCTAAGGGTTTATAAATGCACTACAACTAGACAATACATAGTTTAGATTATTTTCTCAAAATCTATGAGAGACTGTGCAAGGAGGAGTCTGTTTTTCTTCCATATGTAGTTGTATTGCAAAGGGTCATACAATATTTCCAGGATAAATTTTTCAATACGAAATGTCCATTAACTCCAGAGATTTCACACATCAGAAAACACACAGACAGAGAATTGTCACAATGGACATGGATACTTCTAAAATGCTTATGTTACATAAATGAACACTCATAAAATCATTCATTTTACATAGTGAATCTCTAAGTATTTTCAAAACTTAATTGGATGTTACTAAATTTTCTTTTTCATTATTTATTTTATATGAGCATTAGTGTTTTTAATGCATGTATGTCTATTGAGAGGTTTGGTTCCCCTGGACTTGGAGTTACAGACAGTTGTAAGCTGCCATGTGGGTTCTGGGAATTGAACCCTGGTCCTCTGTTAGAGCAGTCGGTGCTCTTAGCCTCAGAGCCATCTCTCAGGCCCAGGTGTGACTATATTTTAAAAGAAGGTGGGAGTTTTCTCCATGCACATATATGATTTAGGAGTGCTTAGTTCTATTTTCTAATGGAACTAATTGGAATATTTTAGAACCATAATGATGTTTCCATTATCTTTGGGTATAACTTGATTGATATGAGTAATACCTGTATTAAAGGTGCTTTTCACAATAGGAATTAAAATCAAGAAGAGATGTTGCCTAATTCTGCCTCTGTTGTACCTCTCTGGAGTTCATGTAACATAACAGCATGCATCTCTTCCAGCTTCACCCTTTTCTAAAGAACATTGAACTCATCAATCATGCTGGAGACCAGGTGGTTCTGGATTGGAAAAGGAAATCACATGCAGAATATGACATTCTCAATTTTTGGAATTTCCCAAAAGGTCTTGGGATAAATGTAAAAGTAGGAACATTTTCTCCAAATGCTCCAGAGGGCCAGAAATTGTCCTTATCTTCACACTTGATACAGTGGGCCACAGGATTAACAGAGGTGAGTTTCATCTTACTTCACTATTTTGACCTGTATGTAAATTTCAAAAAACATATTTATACCCACACAGGACCCATTTATAGACACATAATAACCACCAATATAAAGAATTCTCTTCATATCTAATTTTTCTGAATGAACTATATATTTTCCAATCTGGCCATTTATTTAGTATGGATTTTCATCATTATCACAGATCATCTGACAAAAGATTTATTTGATCTCATTTTGAAAGTTTTCAGCCAATGGTCAGTTGCCCTTTGTTTTTCTCTCGGGATCCCACCAAGCCTCTGCAGTCCCGTAGCCCACTTATAAAATAAACATACAGACACTTATATTATTTAAACTGCTCGGCCATTAGCTCAGGCCTACCATTGTCTAGCTCTCTCTCTTATACTCAGCCCATTTCTGTTAATCTATATGTCGCCACATTTTCTGTGTCTTTAACTGCTGCCTTTACATGCTGCTCCCTGAACGGCAGGCTGGCTTCTCTTCCAGACTCCACCTCACAGCCTCTCCTCTCTGTTTGTCCCACCTATCCTATACTTCCTGCCTGGCTACTGGCCAATGAGTGTTTTACTTATTTACAACATACAGGACATTCCACAGCAGGCCTTTTGCTTCTAGGCACCTGTCAAGACAGAAGAGCATGAGGAAAATATTTAGATGTGTTAGTTGTTGGTTTTGCTGTTGCAAAAAGGCTACTTAACAAACAGTATGGGAGGTTTTCCTTGTGTCATAGTTTGAGGGTATACATTCATTCACTGCAGGAAGTCATGTTTTAAGGTGGTAGAGATAGCTGTTCACATTGCATCAACAGTCAGGATGCAGAGATAGCTGAATGCTACTGTTATCATCCTTTCTTCCTTTACATCATTAGGGACCAGGACCAATAACTCGAGATCGCCCACTTTAGAGAAGTTTTTCACCTCAAGTAACCTAATGTAGAAAACCTTTCACAATAGTTCTCCTAGATTGTTTTCTACGAAGGTTCTAAGATGAACCACTACCATGGAAGACAAGATGAATGCGTGCCATGGAAGAAAAAATTATTTGCCTTTCTATCCAGGAGTCAAAGACAATAGGTTGTAGTCTCATCAAGACATGCTACCAAGGACCTAAACTCTTACTTTTATGCCTCATCTCATAATCTTTCAACAATTTGCCAATACAGTGATGTTATTAGGGTCAAGCATTTACCACATGGGCCTGTAACTGATGCACTTTAGCAATAAAAAATTCAACTGTATGAATTTAGAAATATTAACATAAGTAAATTAACAGTTCTATATTCAAAAACACTCTATTAGAGATTTCATAAAACATGGCCATTTGCTAACATTCATTTTATTATTCTCAGATTCCTCAGTCTGTATGCAGTAAGAGCTGTCATCCTGGATTCATGAAAACCCACCGAGACGGTGAGGCTTCCTGTTGCTTTGACTGCAAGCAATGCCCAGAGAATGAGATTTCCAATGTGACAGGTACATGTCAATCATGCAGAAAACATCACAGCTCTCCACATCTGCAATATCCAAGCCAATGAAAAGTATCTGTAAGTGAACTGCAATCAGTTCACTTCAGTGAAGACAATCAGTTTTCTTCCTCCCAACTACTGGAAAACAACAGGTTGCAATTCATTTTTCCCACTGGAAAAACACACTCGTGGCATTGAAATTCATACCTGCTTTGTGTTCTTGAATCCTTGTGGACATGTCTATCTACAGAAAACCACTCTTCCCATAGCAGTGCAGTATGCTGCACGTCATCATGCACTTTGTCTCTATTTCTTCTCTATTGCTGTGGAAAGGCAGTATACCAAGCAACTTATAAAGAAGACATTTAATTGGCTTACAGTTTCAGATTGTTAAGGGTCCATGAAGGCACAGCAGAGGCATGTGTGGTAGATTGATGAGATAGGCCCCCAAAGGTTCATATGCTTGCATACTTGGCCTACAGGTGTGAAACTGTTTGGGAAGGATTAGGATATGTGGCCTTGTTGAAGGAGGTCTGTCATTGAGGGTGGGAATAGAGATTTCAAAGCCTGCTTCATTCCCATTTATGTCTCTCCTCTCTGTCTCTCTCTCTCTCCTCTCTGTCTCTCTCTCTCTCTCTCTCTCTCTCTCTCTGTGTGTGTGTGTGTGTGTGTGTGTGTGTGTATCATGCTTATAGATCAGATGTAAGCTTTCAGCTATATTTTCCAGCTCCATTCCTTCCATCCTGCAGCTTGCCACGTTCTTGCCATCTGGAACTGTGAGCCTAGAATTATATTCTTTCTTTTACTAGTTGTCTTTGTTACGATGTCTCATCACAGCAATAGAAATTTAACTAAGACAGTATGACAACAGGAACAGTAGAGACTTTACATACTGATTCACAAGTAGGAGACAGAGAAGACACACTGTGAATGAAAAGATCCTTAAAACCTTTCCACAGCAACAGGTCTCTCTCAAAAAGGTCCACATCCCCTAATCCTTTCCAAATAGCTCCACCAGTTGAGGACAAGTCACACAAATATGTGATGGAAGGGGGAACATTCTAACTCAAACCACCACAGTTTTCTCCCTTATACCCAAAGACTTGTGAACATATGATGGTTTTTTTAAATTTAATTCAATTTTATGATAATTCTATATATTATACAATACATCCTGAGGACAGCCTCCCTGTCCTTCCCTCCACCCAGCCACACACGCTACCTCCCTTTCCTCCACAGATCCACAGTTTTTTTTCAGTTCCTTTCCAAAAATGACAGGCCTCTGAGTGATATCAACTGAACTTGACATAACAAGATGCAATAAAGACTGAGGATAAACTCTCATATCAACTCTGGACCAGACAACCCAGTAGGATGAAAGAGTCCCACGTGCAGACAAAAGATAACCCCATTTCCAACTGTTAGGAGTCCCACAAAAATCTCAATTCAGCATGTATTCAGAAGGCCTAGCACAGACCCACGGAGACTCCCTGATTGCTGCTTCAGTCTCTGTGAGCCCCTATGAGCCCTGCTTATGTGATTCTTCAGGCCATGATCTCATGGTGACTTCAACTTCTCTGAGAAAAAACTATATTTGTTTTATAGTGGCTGTACAAATTTTCACTCCCACCAGCATGGAAGAGTGTTCTCCTTGCTCCGTGTCTTCAGTAGCATAAGTAGTCACTTGTGTGATTGATCATAGCCATTCTGACTGGTGTAAGATGGAATCTCAAAATCTTTTTGGTTTGCACTTCCCTGATGGCTAAGGATGTTGAGCATTTCTTTGAGTGTTTCTAAGCCATTTTAGTTTCCTCTATTAAGAATTCTCTGTTTAGATTTATACCTTATCTTTTCATTTGATTATTTGGTTTCTTGATGTCTAGTTTATTTAGTTCTTTATATCATTTGGCTATTAGCCCACTATTTGATGTAGAGTTGGTGAAAACTTTTTCCCATCTGTAGGTTACCATTTTCTCCTATTTATGGTGTCCTTTTCCTTACAGAAGCTTATCAGTTTCATGGGCTCCCATATTTTAGATGTTGATCTTAGTGCTTGTGCTATGGGTGCTCTGTTCAGGAATTCATCTCCTGTGCCAAAAGTTTCAAGGCTACTCCCCACTTTTTCTTCTGTTAAGTTCAGTGATTCTGGATTCTTTTTCAGTGAGTCTGCGCTTATGTTGAGGCTTTTGATCCATTTGGACTTGAGTTCTATGCAGGATGATGATTATAAATCTATTTGCATTCTTCTACATGCAGACATTCAGTGAAATCAGAACCATTTGAGGACTATGTTTTCTTTTTCCATTGTGTCTCTCTGGCTTTTTTCTCAAAATTCAGGTGTCCATAGGTGTGTGGATTTAAATCTGGGCCTTCTATTAGACTCCATTGATTAATCTATCTGACTTTATGCCAATACTTTATGGGTTTTGCTACTATAGCTCTGTAATAGAGTTTTAAATCAGGGATGGTGACAGCTCCAGCAGTTCTTTTATTGTACAAGATTGTTTTAGATATCCCAGGTTTTTGCTTTGCAATATGAAATTGAGTCTTATCCTTTCAACTCTGTAAAGACTGAGATTGTGTTGCAATTTTGACGTGGATTACATTGAATCTGTAGATTGCTTTGTTAAAATAGCCATATTTTCCTAGGTTGAGCCTACTGATCCATGAACATTAGAGATCTTTCCATCTTCTTTTATAGTCTTCATTTTTTTCTTCAAACACTTGAAGTTTAAGTTATGCAAGTCTTTCACTTGCTTGGTTAGGGTTACCACAAAAGATTTTATATTGTTTATGTCTATTGTGAAGGGTGTTGTTTCCCTGATTTCTTTCTCAAATACTTTGTAATTTGTAAAAAGGAGAGCTACTGAATTTTTTAATTAAACTGGTATCCAGTCACATTACTGAAGAGGTTTATCAGCTGGAGGAGGTCCCTGGCAGAATTTGGGGGTCAGTTATGTATACTGTCATATCATCTGCAAATAATGATACTTTCAATTCTTCCTTTCCAATTTGTATGCACTTTGTCTCCTTCAGTTGTCTTATTGCTCTAGCTAGAACTTCAAGTATTATACTGAATAGTTACGGAGGAAGTGCACAACTTTGTCTTGCTCCTGAATTTAGTGGAATTTCTTTGAGTTTCTCTCCATTTATTTTAATGTTGGCTGTAGATTTGATGTAAATTGCCTTTGTGATGATTAAGTATGTTACTTGTATCCCTAATCTCTCTAAGACTTTTATCATGAAGGGTGTTGGATTTTGTCAAAGGACTTTTCAGTATCCAATGAGATGATCATACACAATTTTCTTTCTTTCAGTTTGTTTATATGGTGATTATATTTACTGATTTTCTTTTTTCACATTTTTAAATTTATTTTATAATTTAATTTAATTTTACATATCAGACACGGATTCTCCTGTCCTGCCTCTTCCAGCCACCCCTTCACTCCTCCCAGCCCACCCCCTATTCCCATCTCCTCCAGGGCAAGGACTCCCCTGGGGATTCAGCTCAATCTGTTAGATTCAATTGAGGCAGGTCCAGTCCCCTCCTCCCTTCACCCAGGCTGAGCAAAGTGTCCCTGCATAGGCCCCAAGTTCCAAAGAGCCAGCTCATGCACTAAGGACAGGTCTCAGTCCCATTGCCTGGGGGCCTCCTATCCAGAGGGCCTGATCCAGTTGGGGGCTCCTTAGCTATTGATTCATAGTTCATGTGTTTCCACTAGTTTGGCTATTTGTCCCTGTACTTTTTCCAATCATGGTCTCAACAATTCTCACTCATACAAACCGCTGCTTTTCTCACTGATTGGACTCTTTATTCTTTGAAGATCTGGTAGAATTCTGCTCTGAAACCATCTGGTCCTGGGCTTTTTTTGGTTGGGAGACTTTTAATGACTGATTCTATTTCCATGGGGGTTATTGGACTATTTAAATAGTTTGTCAGGTTGATTTAACTTAGGTATGTGTTAACTATCCAAAAAATTATCCATTTGTTTTAGATTTTCCAATTTTGTGGAGTAGAGATTTTTGAAGCATGACCTGATGATTTTCTGGATTTCCTCAGTGTTAGTTGTTATGTCTCCCTTTTTGTTTCTGATTTTGTTAATTTGGATGTTCTCTCTCTGTCTTTTGGTTAGTTTGAATAAGGGCTTGTCTATCTTGTTGATTTTCTCAAAGAACCAACTCTTTGTTTCATTAATTCTTTGCATTGTTCTCTTTGTTTCTATTTTATTGATTTCAGCTCTCAGATTATTTCCTGGCATCTATTCCTCTTGGGTGACTTTGTTTCTTCTTGTTCTAGAGCTTTCAGGTATGCTGTTAAGTCACTAGTGTGAGATTTCTCCAATTTCTTTATGTGGGCATTTAGTGCTATGAATTTCCCTCTTAGCACTGCTTTCATAGTGCCCCATAGGTTTGGGTATGTGGTGTATTCATTTTCATTGATCTCTAGGAAGTCTTTAATTTCTTTCTTTATTTCTTCCCTAACCCATTGGTGATTCAGTTGAGCATTATTCAGTTTCCATGAGATTGTAGGTTTTCTGTAGTTTTTGTTGTTGTTAAAATCTAACTTTAAACCATGGTGGTCTGATAGAACATAGGGGGTTATTCCAATTGTTTTATATCTGTTGAGATTTGCTTTGTGGCCAAGTATGTGGTCAATTTTAGAGAAGGTTCCATGGGGTGCTGAGAAGAAGGTATATTCTTTTTTGTTAGGATGGAATGTTCTGTAAATATCGATTAAGTCCATTTGAGTCATAACATCAGTTAAGTCCTTTATTTCTCTGTTAAGTTTCGATTTGGGAGATCTGTCCAGTGGTGAAAGTGGGGTGTTGAAGTCTCCCACTATTAATGTGTGGGGTTTTATATGTGGTTTAAGCTTTAGTAATGTTTCTTTTACATATGTGGGTGCCCTTGTGTTTGGGGCATAAATGTTCAGAATTGAAACTTCATCTTGGTGGATCTTTCCTGTGGTGGGTATGTTATGCCCTTCTTGATCTCTTTTAATTGATTTTAGTTTGAAGTCTATTTTGCTGGATATTAGGATGGCTATACCTGCTTTCTTCTTAAAACCATTTGATTGGAAAGACTTTTCCCAGCCTTTTATTCTTAGGTAGTGTCTGTCTTTGAATTTGAGGTAAGTTTCTTGTATGCAGCACAAAGATGGGTCCTGCTTTCATATCCATTCTGTTAGGCTGTGTCTTTTTATACGTAAATTAAGTCCATTGATATTAAGGGACATTAATGACAAGTGATTATTCATTCCTGTTATTTTTTGGTGGTAGTGTGAGTGTACTTCTCTTCTTTGGGGTTTATTGCTGTGGTGCTATCTGTAGCCTGTGTTCTTGAGGGTGTATCTGACTTCCTTAGGTTGGAATTTTCCTTCTAGTGCTTTCTATAGGGCTTGGTTTGTGGATAAGTATTGTTAAATTTG
The DNA here is from genome assembly GCA_902168325.1 of Peromyscus nudipes. NCBI lineage: Eukaryota > Metazoa > Chordata > Mammalia > Rodentia > Cricetidae > Peromyscus > Peromyscus nudipes. Next base: position 20,325 of record CABHPH010160871.1, read on the forward strand.
GCTCTGTCTTGGAATGTCTTGTTTACTCCATCTATGATGATTGAAAGTTTTGCTGGGTATAGTAGACTAGGCTGGCATCCATGATCTCTTAGTGTCTGCATTACATCTGTCCAGGTCCTTCTGGCTTTCAAAGTCTCCATTGAGAAATTGGGTGTTATTCTGATGGGTTTGCCTTTATGTCACTTGGCCTTTTTCCTTTGCTGCTCTTAATATTCTTTTTTTATTCTGTACGTTTAGTTGTTTAATTATTATGTGGGAAGGGGACTTTGGGGGGGTCTAGTCTGTTTGGTGTTCTATAGGCTTCTTGTATCTTCACAGGCATTTCCTTCTTTAAGTTAAGAAAGTTTTCTTCTGTTATCTTGTTGAAAATATTTTCTGTGACTTTGAGTTGGTATTCTTCTCCTTCATCTATCCCTATTATTTGTAGGTTTGGTCTTTTTATGGTGTCCCAGATTTCTTGGACATTTTGTGTTATAAATTTTTGGCATTGGTATTTTCTTTGACTGATGAATCCATTACATCTACTGTATCTTCTAAACCAGAGATCCTCTTTTCCATCTCTTGTATTCTGTTGGTTATGCTTGCATCTGTGTTTCCTGTTCATTTACTCAGATTTTCTATTTCCAGCATTCCCTCTGTTTGTGTCTTCTTCATTTTTTCTATTTCCCTTTTCAGGTCTTGGACTGTTTCCCTCATCTGTCTCATTGCTTTTTCATGATATTCTTTCAGGGATTTATTGTTTCTTCTGCTTTATTTGTCTTTTCCTCCATTTTTTATAGCGTTCTTCCCATTTTTTATTTGACTTTCATGTTTTTTATTGATTTCTTCCACTTTTTGTTGGTCTTTTCCTCCATTTCATTTTTTATTTCTTCTTTAAAAGCCTCTAGCATCTTCATGATGTTGTTCTTGGGGTTGCTTTCTTCTGCTTCTTCCATTTTGTGATGTTCAGGTCTTGCTGTTGGAGGAGGGCTAGGTTCTGGTGATGCTGTATTGCTCTTTATTTTGTTGTATGTACTTCTGCCTTGATGTCTGCCCATCTCCTTGTGGATTTGTTCTTGGTCTTATCAGTGCTCCTGGTCCAGACTGAGCTGACAGATTCCACATTTCACGAAGCCTCTCTTGGTCAAATGAGAGTTGATGGATTCTGCTTCCCAGAAAGCCACTCTTGGTCTAATTAGGGCTGGCAGATTCCCTGTCTCCTGAGTTTACTCTTGGTCTAATGACAGCTCTTTGTCCAATAAGAGCTCTGGATGGAAGCTCTCTGGGCTACATGGAAGCTCTCTGGGTCAGATGGGAGCCCTCTGGACCAGATGGGAACTCTGGGCCAGACGGGAACTGGGAGCTAGTCACCAAGTCTCAGGAAGTGATGGGGGTCTCGGGTGGATGGTTGTGGGGGCAGGGCGTGTAGATTGCAGGGTCTGTCGGAAGTGGGGAGGTCTTGGAGAAGGGAAACCTTCCAGCAGGGGCCATGCCTGATGGCCAGAAACTGGGGCTAAGTTGGGCGGGTTCCAAGGGAAGAGCTAATGCCCAGGGATGGGCAATAAATAGATACTACTATTCAGAGTTATGAAAACAGTGTCACTGATGAAGTGGTTTAAGGCTGCAAGAATTTAAGAATTTTAACTCATTCAGGTTCCTTCATAGAATGAAGAAACTTTGAGAACACCATGAATTTTATGAATGTAGATGCATTTAGAATATGAGAACATCATTATATGATTTCAAAGGATGTTCTCTCTATCACACTGAAGTCTCATGCCCTCTTAAGAATGGAGATGTATTAATGAAGAGGCAATGTCAGAGTGAAATTAGGTTCATGTGATATATGTCAGTGCTCTAGTGACTTGTAAAACAGATACAGCAGTGTCATTCAAGGTGAGGATACCATTTGAGTAACAATAGAGAAAACATTGGTGCTGCTTAATTTCTGTCAACATGAAGTAGAAGGCAAATTGAGTTTAATCCTTCTGCATTTTTATGTGAAACAAAGCAAGGTGGTTCAGATTTCATTGCAATGTTCTGGAGCAGGTAAGTGACTTAGAATAAAAGGGGAAACCTGAGCATGCATTCATAATCACCTGCATTTCTGCCAGATGTGGATCAGTGTGTGAAGTGTCCAGAAACATACTATGCAAATAATGAGAAGAGCCACTGTCAACATAAGACTGTGACATTTCTGGCCTATGATGACCCCTTGGGGAAGATATTCAGTGTCATGTCCTTGGGATTCTCCTCACTCACAGCTGTTGTTCTTGGGGTGTTTCTGAAGCACAGAGACACTCCTATTGTCAAGGCCAATAACCGGCATCTCAGTTATATCCTGCTCATCACTCTGACCCTCTGTTTTCTCTGTCCCTTGCTTTACATTGGCCATCCTAGCACAGTCACCTGTATCCTACAGCAGAACACATTTGGACTTCTGTTCACTGTGGCTCTTTCCACTGTGCTGGCCAAAACTCTCACTGTACTTATAGCCTTCAAGATCACTACTCCAGGGAGAATGAGGAGGTGGCTGCTGATAGCAAGGGCCCCCAATTTCATCATTCCCATCTGCACCCTACTGCAAGTTGTTCTCTGTGGAATCTGGCTGGCAAGTTCTCCTCCATTTATTGACAAAGATGCCCATTCAAAACATGGACACATCATCATCATTTGCAACAAAGGCTCAGCTATTGCCTTCTACTGCATCCTGGGATACATGGGAACACTGGCTATAGGCAGCTACCTTATGGCTTTTTTGTCCAGGAATCTGCCTGACACATTCAATGAAGCCAAGTTCCTGGCTTTCAGCATGCTGGTGTTCTGCAGTGTCTGGGTCAGCTTCCTCCCCGTCTACCACAGCACCAAGGGCAAGGTCATGGTGGCTATGGAAGTCCTCTCTATCTTGGCTTCTAGTACATCACTCTTAGGCATCATCTTTGTCCCCAAATGCTACATAATACTATTAAGACCAGAAAGGAACTCACTTCATCACATTAGGGATACAACATGTGCTAGAAGAGCAAACCTTAAAACCTAGCTCCCATATTTCTTAAATTAAAGAGTTTTGAAGCATGATTGTTCTTCACTATCTGAATTCTCACAAACGAAATCATAATTTGGCATTTGATTCCATAGGTTATTATTTCTTTAAGTAATCATATTAGGCTAAATGAATTCTGCATCCATCCTCTGATTCAGGTTGGGATAGAGCCTGCATTTTGGGTCCTCCTCTTACATTCACAATTACTTTTGTGTTATTGATTTCATTTGCTGATGAAATGCTAATTTGGGAGTTGTTCCACTTGTATCATTCACATATTTTATTAATTTGACCACTAGATTATTCCAAAAAAATTATTTCCACTGTCAATTACATATGCTGATATATAGATTCAAGAGTTATACATGTAAATATTCTTTAACATTTTGAGAATTTGACATTCAATACAACAAATTTTTGTCAATATAGTGTTTTGTTTCTGAAGCCCTTGAGACATTTCTCCAATTTGTTATGCGTTCTATTCTTATATGTTTTTATTTTGAAGAAATTCAAATTATTCACATTTGATGTAACTTTTCATAAAGTTTATACTATACCAGATCACTGCATAAGGAGCTACATACAAAGTTATGGCAAACTTAGGACCTCATTTTATAACCCAACACCAAATGTCAACCAGAACAACCAATTTGCAGTCAACACCTGGAGCGTCTCTTTGAATTATGGTGTCCTGTGTCAAATGCCCAGATGTAACTACTCCCACTGACTCTGTACTCAATTCTCTGTGTTACTCTAAACATCCAGTCAGCCTTTATCTTGTAACTTCCTCACAGTCCTTCACCTTTTGCTAAATCGGTGCATATTCCTTCAACTCATACAGACTGGGAAGGACCTACAATCCAGGAAGGCCATTTGCAGCCATTGAGGTGGAGGCTTCTCTGTACCCAGGACTCCAGATAGAATCAGCAGAAGATACTTGGCACGCATCTTCAGAACCGATCTGTGTGATGCCTGTATGTGAACCAGGACTTCATGAACCATGTCTGAGAGGCCAGATCAGTCAGGAAGACAAGAATAAATAATACTCCATAAAGAAGGTGGGGAGTGGCACACACTCTTATACACACAGGGTCCTCAAAAGAGGAAGATGATGCCTCATGTGTCTTTAAAGCCCCAGGACTCTTCCCATGATGTACTTCCCTCATTCTCATGGAAATCACTTTGTTCAGTTAGCTGCTCCATTCAAATAGTGTGTGTGTGTGTGTGTGTGTGTGTGTGTGTGTGTGTGTGTGCATGTGTGTGTGTGTGTGTAAGAGAAAATATGTGTATGTAAGAGAAAAAGGAAAAAATGGAATAAAATAAAATAAGGGAAAAATTTTAATCTCATCATAGAAGCTGCAGTGTGAGACAATGATTCATGCCATGAATCCCTTTGTGCATTTATCTTTATTTGCATGTGTTCATTGTAAAGAGTCATTGGTCTGGTCGAGGCTTTTGGTTTCTACTATATTATATGTTGGGCGCTAACTAGGGCTCCTCCTGGATATCCTGTTGTTGCCTTGTGTTTTAGAAATCTTGAGACTTTAGGTCTATAGACCAGGTCCCTTCACAAGCTCCAGCAGATCATAGATGGGGTGGATAGTGGGGCAGGCCAAGTCATACCCTTGGGTCTGGGCCTGGGAAAATGTAGGATTGGTCTAACAGATGTCAAATGGGAACAACTCTCCCATGCTTACAACTTCGGGGCTGGCTCACACACACCTGCACTAACAAGTATGGATCCATTGTGCTGCTCTGGTGAGGTGCAGGGCAAGCTCTCCCAAGTATTGCAGCTGGTGGGGGTCAGGTATAGCTCACCCATTGTATGACCACAAAGCCAGCTCTGTCACTTGCCCCAGATATTGATGGGCATTGGAGAGGTGGGCAACTCTCCTCCACCCATGCCACCTCAAGACAGATGCATAATTGGGACAGATTTCCCTTGCTCACAATTTTTCGGCTGGCTCATCCACAACCTCACCAACAAGGTTGGCTACATCGTGCTTTTCTCATGAAGTATAGGGTTTGCTCTCCCATGTGTTGCAAATGCTGGCGGTCAGGGATAGTTCTCCTATTCCTATGACCACAGGACATGCTCTCCCTAGTACCCATCTGTCTGGTGGTGCCATGGGTGGGCACGAGCTGCCTTACTCCCACTCCCCTCACCCAGCGATGCCTGGGTCATGTGGAAAAGCTGGTCCTGTGGTCTTAAGAGCTGAAGGCATTCTTTTAATTGATGTCCCCTCTTCTCAGATGACTTTAGATGTGATGACTCAGATGTATCCAGTTGATAAAAAACTGTCCAGCACAATTGACACCATATAATTTTGACACACAAATACATCACTACAAAGCTACCTTTCCTTTCCCATTCATCCCCAAGATCTCACATTAAATTCTAAGTAGGGGTTGGAGAAATGGCTCAGCATTTAACAGCACTGGTTATTCTTCCTGAGAACCCAGGTTCAAGTCCCAGCACCAACATGGCAGCTCACAACTGTCTGTAACTTTAGTTCCATGGTATCCAAAACCCTGACACAGATATACATTCAGGCATCACACCAATGCACATAAAATAAAAATAAACAAGTGTTTTTAAAAACATAAGTAACTTTAAATGTCCTGCAGTTATAAAAGTCCCACAATGGAACACACTAAAATTACATGCAGAGGTTAAGAGTACTGGCAGATCTTCCAGAGGTCCTGAGTTCAACTCCCAGCAGTTGCATGTTGGCTCACAACCAGTATAATGACAGCTGGTGCCTTCTTCTGGCAATCAGAAATACACGCATGCAGAACCCTATACATAATAAATAAATCTTTAAAAAATGCAATCCTGATGGGCAGTGGTGGCACACACATTTACTGCCAGCACTCAGGAGACAGAGACATGTGGATCTCTGTGATTTTAAAACCAGTCAGATCTACAGAGTCAGTTCTAGGCCAGCCAGTACTACACAGAGAAACCCTATCTCAAAAAAACAGAAAAATCAGTCCCCTTATCATATATAGTCTGTTTTCAAACCCAAAAAAAAATGCTTTTAAAGGTTTGAAATCTCTCAAGTGTGGGCCCCTAAAAAATTAAAAATTAGGTTAAATAATTCCTTACTTCTAGAGGGAAAGGCCCAAGGCAAAGTCTCTCTCTGACATATAAAATCCGCTCTCCAACTGTATAATAGTTCCATTTCCAATGTCTAGATTCACTTACCATCTTCTGGGCTTCTCCAAAGGGCTTGGGTCACTTTTTCAGCTCCATCCTCTGCAGCACACACAGCTTGCCTTCCAGGCTCACATAGCTCCACTCTAAAGCTGCTGCTGTTCTTGTCAGTCACCCCACAGTACTGACATCAACCACAATGCTGGGTCTTCTGCTGCAACATGGCTATACATTCATCAACGCCTCTCATAGACACTCTTCATGGTTCCAAGCCTCAAAATCCCTGTATGACTCCTTTAATTTTGGACCTTCAAGTGCTAGTGTACTTCCACCTTCACCAATGGCATCTCCTGGCTTCTCACAGCGCCAAGCCTCAGCTGGAATCCGTGACCAATTCATGCCTTCAAAACCAGTACCACCTGGGTGACTCTCACACCACCAAATTTGACTGCCAGTATGAAATACAACTGCTCCTCGGTCATAGCATCCGTGTGCCCTCAGGAACCACTTCTCAGAAGATTTCAACTCAGCGATGCTGGCCTCCTCTTTTTTTTTTCTATTTTTTTTTTCCGAGACATCATTTCTCAGTGTGGTTTTGGTGCTGTACTGGATCTCACTCTGTAGACCAGGCTGGCCTTGAACTCACAGAGATCTGCCTGGCTCTGTCTCCAGAGTACTGGGATTGAAGACATGTGCCACCACCACTGTGGGCTCTTCTTAATCACCACTAATTTCTCAACTCCAGCCAACCAGCATTGAGTATCTCAGTAAAACAAAGGTTTCATTTTAGTAGTTCAGATATTTTGTTAATCATAGCTGATTATTCAGCCCCAGCTAACCAGGGCCACAGAATCTTAATTCAAAATAACAAATGGCCCCAATAGAGTCTTTAAACTTCCCTCTGAAACTTCACAAGCCGTGTTCCCATCTTCTGCATTGCCCTCAACACTATATTCCAAGCTACTACAGAAAAGCTTGCTGTTCGATAAACACTCAAATGATTTCCTTATACAAGGTTTCAAAGTCCCTCCATAGTCCTCGTACAAAACAACATGGTCAGATCTGTCAAAGTAAGACCCCACTCCTGGTACCAACTTGTCTTAGTTGGAGTTTCTATTGCTACAATAAAACAACATGACCAAAACTAGGTTGGAGAGGAAAGGGCTTGTTTTGCACACACTTTCACGTTTGAGTCCAAAATTGCAGGAAGCCAGGACCAAAATCATACAGGTACTGAGGCAGAGGCCATGGGGAGGTGCTGCTCACTGCCTTGCTCAGCCTGCTTTCTTATAGAACTCAGGACCACCAGCCTAGGAATGTCACCACCTACTTTGAGCTGGGCCCTCCCAGTCAATCACTGATTAAGAAAATGCCCTATAGCTGGATCTCATGGAGACATTTTCTTTCTAGGGGTTGGGAGGTTTTAAGACAGGTTTTCTTTATGTAGCCTTGGCTATCCTGTAACTAACTCTGAAGACCAGCCTGGCCTCAAACTCACAGATATCTGCCAGCCTATGCCTCCAAAGTGCTGGGATTAAAGGTGTGCACCACCACAGCCAGCTTAAAAACATTTTCTTAATTGGGGTTCCCTCCTCTCAGATGACTTCAATTTGTGTCAGATTTGCAAAAAAACTATCCAGTGCAGGGAACTTGAACGGAAAGGAGAAGTGGACACAGGCCTCATTCCTAACACAGAAGCAATATCCAGTTGATAGTCAGCTGCTAATGAAAGTTTAGTCTCCTCCAAGGGAGTCTCACTGGGGAAACCAACTATGCTGAAGGGTAGAATGCATGTGTAACAGTAGATGACCAACATAAAATGAACTCAGTGGCATCTTTGGATGTTTCTTGTCTCACAATATCATGTCAGCGTATTTTCCTTTTTTGTTGGTTTATTTCTTTGTTGTTTTAATCTTTTTTGTTTTGTTTCGTTTTGTTTTGTTTTCTCTTCTTATTTTTTTCTTCTCTCATTTTATCCTATTAGTTTCTTTGAGTATGTACAATGGCTATCACTTTACAGTCTTTATGGGACTGAGAATGCGCAACCAAGTGGGTCTCTGATTCATCTGACTTTTCTTGGTAGAAATATGTTTATTTTCTAGTGATAGACAGAAAGGGTTTGGATTCTGTTGTGTGTGTGTGTGTGTGTGTGTGTGTGTGTGTGTGTGTGTTTGTGTGTGTGTTGAGTGTATTGTTATGTGCATGCGTTTGTACAACAGTCCTTGGAGGCCCAAAGAGGACATTGTTCCCTTGGAGCTACTGTTACAGGTGGATGTGAACCACATATTATGAGAGGTGTGTATTGAACTCTGCCACTTTACAATAGCAGTACATGATTTTGTCGGCTGAGACATCTCTCTAGCTTCTGCAATATTCTTCAGTATCTGTTTATTGAAACATCCCTCTCATTCCTAAGTTCTACTTCTCTAACTCCCAGAATGCATCAGGATTCTCTAGTCTTCCCCCTACAAGGGGTAGCATTGTTTTGCCTTCATCTGCAAACATGAGGTCACAAACTTCCTTCAGTTTCTCCAATAATCAATTGCTGTCAAAGTATTACATTCACTAAGATATCAAAAAGAAACCTCTGAGTTAATTTCAAATCTTATTGCATATTAGAGACAAAGAGAACACTTCCACTCTTCACTAATGTCCAAAAGGCAGGTCCTGTAAAAAATAGGTGGCTGAGTGGAAGTTTATGGGAGACAATATAGATAAAAGTAGTATACATGACACTGATAAACAACACCATTAGAAGAAACAGTGAGAGTCACTAGCTAATGAATAACCTTGTGTTGTATCCTAATAGGTGGTTCTGTACCAACATTATATTTGTCAGTTGAAATTTATGAAATATGAGTTCTTGAAAATGTTTTCTCCTTTAACTTTTGAAGAGAATTTCTCTCTGGTCTTATCAAAATGATGTAGCACTTGGGGAGAAAGATGCATCCCAGCAAGCCAGCACTGGAGGCTAAGATGGAGAAGACCTCCACAGCAACCATGACCTTGCCCTTGGTGCTGTAGTAGACGGGGAGAAAAGTGACCCAGACACTGCAGAACAACAGCATGCTGAATGTCAAGAATTTGGCTTCATTGAATGTGTCAGGGAGATTCCTGGCCAAGAAAGCCAGAGTGAAGCTCCCCAGGGCCAGAGAGCCCAGGTATCCTAAGACAGAATAGAAAGCAATTACTGAGCCCTTGTTGCACACAATGATGATGTGGCCATGCTCAGAGAGTGCATCAATGTCAACAGAGGGAGGAGAAGCTCCCAGCCATATTGCACAGAGAATAATTTGGATGATGATGCAGATGGGAATGATGTAGTTAGGTGCCCCTGATACCAGGAGCCACTTCATCCTTCTTCCAGGAGTAGTGACTTTGAAAGCCAAAACCACAGTAACTGTCTTGGCCAACACAGTGGAAACAGCCACAGTGAATGAAACTCCATATGTTATTTGCTGCAGGATGCAGGTGACTGAGTTGGGGTGGCCAATGAAGAGCAAGGAACAGAGGAAACAGAAGATGAGGGAGATGAGCAGGATGTAGCTGAGAGTGAGGTTATTGGCCTTCACAATGGGAGTGTCTTGGTGCTTCACAAAGATCCCAAGAACCATAACTGTGAATGCAGACAAACACAAGGCCATACAGGACAGAGTCATCCCCAAGGGATCATCAAAGGCCAGAAAGGTCACATCTTTGTACAGGCAGTGGTTCTGTTCTGCATTGGCATACTGGTCCTCTGGACACTTCATACACTGATCCATATCTGATGCAGAAAGCAAAAGTATTGTTAGGGCAACTTCAGCATTTCTTATGGACAGGCCACTCCAGTGTATTTTGGAAACTTTATAACATCTAAAATACTTTATTGATAAAGATGTAATTGAGACTTTTGTGAAGAGCAATGCTTCCATTTCATAATGCCTATATTCTTCAAGGACAAACACAGATCCTATTGATACATTGTAACGTGAATCTTTCTGTCCGAATTAGAAGTGATGCCCTCATGAGAGATGGAGACTTGGTCTTATTCAGGATAAAACCTCTTATAGCTTTTTTTCATTCCTATATGATCATCACCAAAAACACAAGTACCCGAGCAACAGCAAATAGAATCTATTGTGTGTGCATGCAAGTGCATATGTATGTGAAAGCAGTAAATGAAAATGAGTGTTTGAAAATAGTAATTGAAAAAGAGCTCATGAGTTTGAGAGATTTTGTTGCATGTGATGTGTGGGAAATAGAATGGGGAGAGAGAGAGGTTTTATAATGATGTATGAAATTCTCAAGAAAAATTAATGAAATATGATGCCCTTAGTTGTGTCCTCATCAGGGAATAGGTATACCAAACAATGTATAAAATGAAACAATACTACTATTAATGTAGAAAACTCAATACTTACATAGCACCGAGAAGTCTTGTATCTTATACCACCACCTTAGTGAGCAAGGAGCACCTACTTCCTTCCCTAATTTCCTTTTATATTAGACCTGGGTGGGGACCCGCCCCACAATTTCCCTGTGGGTGTTCTTGGGGAGTGAGGGATAAGAGATTTAGATAGAAATATAGAGGGAAGAGAGAAATAAAGAGAGAGAGAGAGAGAGAGAGAGAGAGAGAAAGAAGGAAGGAAGGAAGGAAGGAAGGAAGGAAGGAAGGAAGGAAGGAAGGAAGGAAGGGAGAGAGAGAGAGAGAGAGAAAGAAAGAAAGAAAGAAAGAAAGAAAGAAAGAAAGAAAGAAAGA
>CABHPH010160871.1:31254-69866 GCA_902168325.1 Peromyscus nudipes
AGAAAGAAAGAAAGAAAGAAAGAAAGAAAGAAAGAAAGAAAGAAAGAAAGACAGGATAGCCTCAGAGGGGCCTAGATCCTAATCCACCAGCCCAGAATGTTATTTCAAAGGGCTTTTTGTATCAATGCCAAGGGGGGAGGAAAAAGACCTCCCCCTTACTAGATACAACCACATATAGACCCTACCAAACAGCTAGTACCCAGGCCTGAGGTCCAATCATTCTCTTATGCAGCCCTGCTGGTAAAGCAAGCTCAGATATCACTAGGAAACCTCTGTGGGCTCCAACAGACCTGGGTTCTACTAATGTACTCAATAGTGAAGGAGTTATTGGTAAAACACCATGAACAAGACAACATGAGAACTCCCAAGTGAGAATGGTAATACAGATTATTTGAATTGAACAATATTACCCCATTCATAAGTTGTAATTTCCACCACAACAAGTAAGGGAAATATGATTGTAATTGTGCTAAATTGTGGATAATAAATGAGAGCAATGATTTGCTTCCAGGATTTTAAGTCATTCCATGAATAAGACCAACCAGGATTTATGGCCAGCTATGTTTACATTTTTTATTTGTTGTTCTTTAATGGGATGGAAAGATGACTCAGTTGTTAAGAACATGGTCTGCTCTTACAGGAGGCCTAAGTCCACTTCCCAGAACATGTGAAGTGCCATATTACTACCTGTAACTCTGGTACAAAGGGCATCAGATGCCTTCACATGGACCTGACCCTGTATGGACTTACTACCCTCTACATATGCCTACTTCAAATATTCATAATCATAAAGTTTTTATTTATTTTTTGTTGGTATTTATTATTATAAATGCCTTTATAGTTATTATCTTTAATCAATTTTACAACCTGTTTTTTTAAACATGTGTGTGAGTGTTTGTTTGTGTATGTGTGTGTGTGTGTGTGTGTGTGTGTGTAAAGTGCACGTTGTCAAGAAGCCATCTTATAGGAATTGGCTCCATCTCATTCCAATGGACTTCCTGCGATGAATTTAGGTTATCAAACTTGTGGCAAGAGATTTACCTGCTAACTTTTCTCATTGACCCTAAATTATCTTTTTAAAAAGTTTGCTTATTTATTATGTATACAGTGCTCTGCCTGCATGTATGCTTGCACACAAGAAGAGGGCACAGAATCTCATTACAGATAGTTGTGAGACACCATGTGGTTTCTCTTAATTGAACACAGGACCTCTGGAAGTGCATCCCATGTTCTTAACCGTTGAGACATCTCTCCAACATCCTAAATGTTTTTTTTAATGTTCTTTGCATTATACACAATGACTGGCAATAAAAGTCAAAAACAATTCTGAACTCACCTTTGAATTTGACCATCTCCAAATCAATAACCAGTTGACCTATATGGATTGTGTATGTCAAAGTGTCATTGGAATAATTGTGGCTGTTTCTTTTCATTTATCTATATTATTGTGACATTTATTGCTACTGTGTACAAAAATCTTAAGTGGGACACTGGTCTTTCTCTACATTAAGTGTCCACACTTTTGCCCATTTTTTTTATATAAAATCAAGTGCTGTCTCGTGTTTAGCTGTTTCTAGTAATTTTACCCACAGTTACTACTCTTTAGTCACCACAACCTACAATGGCATCAGTCTCAAAACTCTCTGAGAACCTCCCTCACATGGCAGAAACAGCACTTGCATCCTCCCAAAGTTCCCTTAACATGCTCCCATTGCAGCCTTATGGTATCACTCTGAATTCATATCTTCATGCTGTCTTCCCCACTAACCTGTCAACTAAATGAAAACACAAAATACTAGCCATCAAATGCTGTATAAACAGCATGCCCACCACCACACAATACTTATTTACCATCACAACACATGGTGACTCAATATCTCTCTTTGTCAGCTATGTTTGTGGGCAGTGGCAAGAACAAGTTGTGTAGGATTCATGACTTCACTGGTAGGAGATGACTCAACAGTTAGAGTGCTTACAGCTCTGCAGAGAACAAGGGTTTGGACTCAGCATCTATGTGGAAGCTTATACCTGTCTGTAACTCAAGGTCCAGGGGCTTGTATGCACTGTTTTGGCCCCCACAATCTCCTGCACATAAACTCACACAGAAACACATACATACATTCAAGAAGGATAAATGAATAACCCACAATTTACAAAGACTCGTGACTACACTCTAGTCTACATGTACCTTTAGAGGGATATAATAATTGGGACAGATATAGTGTAGAATTACCTCACAGGGCTGTTTGAATTTTCAAAACACTTTCTTTTACAAAATACTACCAGCAATGATTTTACAATGAGTCAAAGATATATGTGAAGGCACAGGTTTTTCTTTATAAGGACATTATTATTGATCACTTACCTGTAAAAACAAAATTAGGAAAGGAATAGATTTTATTTGTGCTGTAAAAGGGCCATAGAACTTAGTAGGTCCCCAGACCCTCCCTAACTCAATTGACTCCATGATAGAAGTACCACTAAGACTATAAAACACACCACCTAGCCACACCACCTGCCAAATAAAGAAAGGGCCTAATCCATCATAGTCCTTCTACTTCTGGGAAAGTCTCAAAATGTGCTAATCTTGTTTTTTAGCTTCTGTAGATCTGCTGTCGGCTCACTGTTATTGGTAACTGAAGAATGTCAACCCAGAACATGGTTCTTTTGCTTCAAATCTCACCCTGAGAAAGGCTCAGTGCTACACTGGGGTCCTGAACATCAACTGTAGATGACATCCAGCTAATGATGACTTTATTTGGCTTAAACCTATGTCTGAGCAGTCTTCGTTGGTGAATACCACACAGCAGTGCAGCACCCTTCAAGGCTCCTTTGAAAGTGCAGTGTGGATAGCAGAAGAAAGTCAATCTGAAGGATTTCTCCCTGCAGTAAACACTTACCTGTATCATTGGAAATCTCGTTTGCTGGGCAGGGGGTGCAATCAAAACAACAGGCTGCCATTCCTTCTTGATGGAATTTTCTGAATCCAGGGGGACAATCAACACTGCACACAGCAGAGGGCATCTGAGGAAAAGCAGACAGATGCTGGGCCAGGAGTTTGACTATTCCTTCAATAGCTATAGCATCTCATCATGTTGAGTAGTTAACAAGTTTTCTTTCAATACATGACCTGAGTGAACACATTTCTTTCAGGACTTTATACAAGACCACACATGAATATATGAGAACATATTGATGAAACATTGAGGTGCTCCTGAACTACTAAAAGTTCGGGAAGATCTAGGAGTATATGCTGTGTCACCACTGGAATGCCTTAACTGAACACCCTACCTACCCATAGTGTAGCTTAGCTTTGTCAACTTGACGCAAAGCAGAGATACAAGAAAAAAGAGAAACTTAATTGAGAAATTGTCTCTATCTAATTGGCCTCTGGCCATATTCGTGACCTATTTTTTTAGTTGCTCATTAATTCTGGGAAGCACCTCCACACTTGGTTCCATTTCTGAATTTAGTGGAAATGCTTTGAGTTTCTCTCCACATACTACAATGTTGTCTATGTTTTGTCTTATAGAAATTTATTTTGTCAAGAAATGTCCATTTTATTTTTCAAGGATTTTTTTATGTTTCTTTGTTTGCTTTCTCTGAAGGGATCTGGACATTGCTCCAAACCTTTTCTGTATCTTTTTAAATGAGCATAAAATTTCTATCCTATCATATATTTATGTGACATATTATACTTGATTGATTTGCATATGTTGAACAAGCCTTATATCCCTGTAATAAAGTCATCTTGTGTATAGGGACTGATCTTTCTGATGTGCTGTTGAGACCTGTTTGCCAGAATTTACTTGAGAATTTCTCCATCCATGTTCATGGATTAGAGTACAATTTTCTTCTTTCTGATTCACTTTACCTGGAATGGTCTTTTTCCTTTACTGTGGAGACTCTGTTCTTTTTTATGAGTGCAGTATTTACCTTATGAGCAACACAGTATTGTTTGTTTTTTTTAAAAAAACATTCCCTTTGTTTAGAGAGTGGGTTTCTTCAAATTCAGTTATTAATGAAAGCTATTTGGTGATTATTGTCAATTTGTGTGTTTGTAAGTTTTGACGTATTTCAAAACTTTGATTTTCTGTCTAGTGGTCTAGTGTAGTCTAAACATTCCTGTGACATCTACTGTTTAATGTGATATTCAGTGTGAAGGAGTGTGAAGTGTAGAGACACTCTTCAAGTGTCTTCCTTAGTGATGTTGAAGTAGCTATACATTCCTGCAATTTGTGTTCACCATTACAAGTTTTTCCATCTTCCTGAAATTATGAAGGACAGCTTTGCTAGGTTTAGTAATTGTAGTTGGAAATTTTGTCTCTGTTTGAAACACATAATTGATCCTTCCTCTATAGTGATATTTTACTTGTACTGAAATGTGATTTGTATGTTAATAAATAAAGTTACCCAGGGGTCAGAGCTATTAGCAAACCATAGCGAAAGCTGGGCAGTGGTGGTGCACGCCTTTAATCCCAGCACTTGGTAGGCAGAGCTAGGTAGATCTCTGTGTGCTCAAGGATACAGCCAGCATTGAAGACACACTCCTTTAATCTCAATACCAACCATAGAAGACCTGGAAGTCTGTACAGACAGGCAGTGACTAGGAGTCATGTGGTTGGGTTTACAACCAATGAGAAGCCAGAACAGAAACTCTACAAAAAAAGAAAGACACAGGAAGTAGGTCTCTTTCAGAGAGGTAGGACAACAACGACAGTGAAGGGTAAGATTTTTAGCTCTTAGTTATTGCTCTGACCTCTTGGCTTTCATCTCTGTATTGGATCTGTGTTTCTTATCCAATGGTTGGTTACATCTACATTTCTGCCTTTAAAGTGTCTATGAATAAAGCTACTGTTATTATGATGGGGTCTTTCAATGAAATTGACCTTCTCTCTTGTAACTTAAAATTCCTCTTTATTCTGCATAACTGAGATTTTAAGTAATCTTCAAAAGGGGCAGGTCCTTTTCTGAACCTGTCAGTTAGGCCTTCTGAATGCCTCCTGTATCTGGATGGCCATATTTCCCCAGAATTTGGTAAAATTTTGGCTGTTATTTTTATTAAAAATACCTTTGGTCCTTTCTCATATTGTCCTCCTCGTATGCCTGTGCTTTCTTAATTTAGTTTTTTACTGATGTCTACTAAGTTTCTTCTGTTTTCCTTATCCTTCCTTATAATTTTATCTTTGTCATAGTTTGAATTAAAATTCATCTGCCTTATTTCAAGTCCCAATAATCTGTCTTCTACTTGAGACATTCTCAGAGAAAGGCATTTTGTACAGTTTGCTGTGTGAATTGTTGTGTCTCTCATTTTCAGAATGTTAGTATGAATTCTTCATTGTTATTGTACCTTTATTAAATTTTTGTCACATCTCCACTCAATTCCTATTTATTTGCAACTATTTGTGATCTAATTGGATTGTCCTTAGAGGTAATTTGTATGCTCTTGATTTTCTGGAACATTCTTACAATTATTTTTGAAGTCTTTGTTTAATATGTCATTGAGTTTACTGTCCCATAAGCCTATGATTGTATCATTTGGCCTCACTGTTTTCAAGTACAGCACATATTGTGTTGTTTTTAGTCCTCCCTAATCTTTGTTTCATGTTTTTGTAATGTTCAAGTTAGGCCTGGTAGAAGCAGGCTTGTGATTTCATTGCTCTCCTCTGATCTAGTGGTACATGCTTTTAGCTAAAACTTCATGCCATTTGCTATGTTCTTTGAGCATAATTTTCTCATCACTGTGAAAATAGAATATTAACTCTTGATTCAACTCTATTTGAGCAACTTGAAATATCACCAGATTAAGTTTGCAGACTTTCTGGAAGTAAACCCCTTTCAAATCCAACACACAATATTGTAGTAGGCAATGTAGTTCAGATACTATAAAACCAGACACATCAGAATCAATATCTATAATATATCTGGGGATACATAATGAGATATTTTATTTACAATTTTTTTCAAAACCAAATTATGATGACTTTTTTGTTTGTTTGTTCATTTGTTTGTTTGTTTGAATGAGTTATACCTAAATTAAGGTACAAAGAAATGCTCTTCTAATGAAGGATTCCTTTAGAAATTATGATTCAGGGCTGGAGAGATTGCTTAGCAATCTATCACACTTGCTGTTCAATCTCCCACTCCTACACTTAGGCCAAGAATTGTATTCAGTTCCTGGGAATCTTAATACCTCTCCAGGTATACTTAGATACCTCGTACTCATATGGAGCACGAATATATACAGGCAAAGTATCAATATACACAAAAGTCTAAAAAACAAATTATAATTAATAAAAAATCTAAGGTGGCCCATGAAAATGTGAACGTATTGTTAGATAAGAAGGCAATTTAGGACCTCCTAGTCAACATGCTTGAATAAAATTATACAATTTAAATTAATGACTTGCATATCTGTCCCTAGTTCCAAATCTTTCCTTACAATTAGCTTCAGTCTTTTCTGCATTCAGATTAGAGAATCAACAGAAGAGAAGAAAAGCAATGGGCAGAAATCAGAATGGTACCATGAGAATATTGATAACTTTACTGGGAATAATATGAAATGTTGGTCATATCTAGGTTTATATTTGTTTATAACACACAGAGATTCTGATATGATAAAATATATCATATGATTGTCTTAGATTTTCAAAAACTTCCTAAAAAGTCATATTTTTAAAATCTAAAGTGAAGAAACATCATATAGAAGTTTAAAATTGTGTCTTTACATGATCATCCATCTAATTTCACTAAGTCACAGAGAAACCCAAATGGCCTCACTTGACACTGGTTACAGCTGTGAGGTGTGCATCAGTACATTTTGGTCAGACCTACCTGTCTACTTCCTGTGGCCCACTCTATCATATCTTCATATAAATGGAGCTGTTCACCATGTGGAAAATATGGACTAAACTCTCCTACTTTCACCTTAAGTCCAACACCATGGGGAAAGTTAGAAATGTGGTAAATGCCATATTCTGCTTGCAGTTTTTCTTTCTGATTCATATTTATTACATCTCCAACAGGATTAACAAAGTGCATATTCTTAAGAAATAGGTGAAGCTGAAAGATGGTAAAGATTCTTTAGTGCATATTCCCTTATTTTAAGTCTCCAAATCTGTTCTGATTTCATTCTAAGGCAACTTTATTGAAGGTGCCCAAGAGAGAAACTCAATGAAAGCATGTGAATAAATAAAGTCATTGTGTTCC
Organism: Peromyscus nudipes; assembly: GCA_902168325.1. Taxonomy (NCBI): domain Eukaryota; kingdom Metazoa; phylum Chordata; class Mammalia; order Rodentia; family Cricetidae; genus Peromyscus; species Peromyscus nudipes. The sequence continues at coordinate 38,464 of CABHPH010160871.1, forward strand.
TAGAATTTTAGTCCTCTTGGGGGAAACCATCAAACACAAACATAGACATGCACACAATCATCAAATATAAATATGCACCATACACACACACACACACACACACACACACACTTCCACACAGACACCCATGCAGAGGCACACACATAATACAGCCACACTCATTAACACACATACACAGTAAAACACACATACAGAATGACCTAAGCAATCAAATGCAGACACAGTCACAGAGACACACAGGCACATAAAGACACAAAACATACACAGAGACACACACTGATAAAAACATTCACAAAGAGACATATGTACACACAACAAATATATATGCTCATATACACAGTCACTCACAAACACAGAAGAGAGACATTCATATATGCAAAGTAGCACATCTATACACACGCATACAAAGGCACAAAAATGCATTTAGACACCCACAAAGACACAAACACATACACAGAAACAAAAACAAAGTCATACAGACAATCAGAAACAAATATATTCACACACATACAGGCACACAATTTGGTATTGAACTGAATCTCAGTATTACTTCCTGTGATATTTCTCAGAAAATCAAGAAGGATAAGGTCCCCAGAGCCTACAGTGGGGTCAAAATTAGGTGAGTACACTTATACAAACCATCCCTTATAGTGAACACCACATACATGACAAATATTAGTTTCAGTGTGTGAGACACTCTTTAAAGATTATAACATTGATGACACCAAGTACCATTCATTGGAAGATACAGTACCTGTGAGCAGTCAGAATCCAGTTCTCTCAGAGTGTTGATTGGTTGGTTTTCTACTTGTTGAAGAAGCATTTCATGGAGAGCATAGGCCATAGCATACACAGCATTGTATATATCATATGCATCATCACTAAAGGCCATGTCAAAACTCTGTAGCATTAACCATTCCAGTGAGACGTTTGATGAGCCGTTCACCAGTGTTTTACAGTTAGAGGTGGAGGCTTCACAGCTAAAGTACATCCACCCCAGTCCTGCCAGGGATATGTCTGTGTATTTGGAAGGGTTCAGTGTCTGAACAAAATTTTTAAAACCAGAAATCTCAGCATGGTGGTGTGCAAAAGCAAGAGTCCCATGGAAGGAGTCAACTGTGAAGTCTATCTTACTTGTAATGACATCCCACTGTGAAGTGGTGACCCATATTCTCTGTTTACCCTGTGATACCCACATTTTAAAGCACACAGCTAGAGTACTGTCTGTGTCACCATAAATGATAACAACATTTGTGGATGATGTCTCAATTTGACTGTTACACACATCAGCTCTTGACATGTATAACTCCATGTTGACTGGGATCATGATCACAAAGGCTAAGCAGACTCTTTGGACTTCACTTTCTCCCCTCAGATCTGAGAGAAATTGGAGACCCTGGTCATCATCTGAGATGGCCAGCCCAGCCCAGTTCCAGTTGAAGTGAAGCATCAAAGAGACCATGGCCAGGGCCAGAGCTGTGTCCTTGGGGGCCATCTGATACAGATTGGGGAACTGTTCACGATCACTCAGGATAGGATGGAAAGGTCCATAGGTGAGCTGAAGGACATAAAACACAGCGAGCAGCATGAGGTAGAAGACTGTCAGAAATCTCAATGGAAGCCCTGAGGTGTGTGAAGCACTATATTGAAATGACAGGAAGACAATTTTCCCTATTACTACAGTTACACTGCACTGTTGGAAACCTGAAAAAAAATCACATTTCTACAACTTGATCAAGGAAAATCCCCTTGACTGCTAATTCTTCTTCTCATCTATATCTCAATCAATGAATTGTAATGTCCCATTGAGGGGCTGATTAATTACACTTGAACTTCATTTACACGAATATGAAGCCAATCTCCTCTTTATACTCTCTTCAGCATTAGGCTAAGCCAAATAATGAGAAATATTCCATACTTTCCCACCCAAACAGCCTCACCTGTGGATATTTGCAGAACTGCAAAAAATGTGACAGGCTTATGGATGGTGCTAACATTGGTCCTGTAATCATTACATGACATTTGCTCTTATTTTTACAGATGTAGTTAAGGGGAAGTGTATGCCTTTTTGCAGCAAAGTATATAAAATTTTGAAATGCTTGTTTATCATGATAATTGTCAGTGAAGAAGTAAAATATGAGAGATACATTTGGTAAAAGATATAGATTCCTGTTGATTTCGTCCACAGCAAAAGCCAAAGGCAGAGCAAACTGGTGGTTTTCAGTTGGTATTCTGAAAGTGAAGGCATGGGGTTTAGTATGGATAAGGCTCTATAGATGAATGCTTTGTAGTTAATACAAGGACTATCATGCATTCAATGTCATTTTCAGATATAGCCTGACAAATTCCCCTGTGTTGTAAGGTTGGGAAAACAGGAGATGCTTGAGTGCTTGAAAAACCCTAAAAAGTTGATGAGAGTGGATGTCACAAAAATGAGAATTGTGTTCTTGTCCACTTTGACAGAGAATTTCATCTTGGCAATTTGAGTACTGGATGCACATTTGATAAATGATATGTGTGTGTATCTGTAGGAAGCTTGAGAATGCAGTTTTCTTGGGGGCCAGAAGAGGAAGCTGGATCCTACAGAGCTGGAATTTTAAGTGGTTTTGAGGTGCCTGCCAACGTGTGTGGTTGAAACTGAACTCAGATCCTTTGACAGATCAGCAAGTGCTCTTAACTGATGACTCCTGTCTACAGCCCCAGTTTATTAGTACTTTCTATATTCTAGATATTCTTCAGTCTAGAACAGCCAGTAGATTTTTTTCCTTCTGTGTATAGGCTGCTCTTAACATGCTCATAACATATTTGAATGCAAACAAAATTAGTTTTATGCAATCACACTTGTTAAAATGTGGTCTTATTTCCTGAGTTATTCTGTATATTTAGATGTTTTCTCCATGTTTTCTTTTTCAGATTCATGCTTTCTGGACTTACACTAAAGTCTTTGATCCATTTGGACTTGATTTTGGAACAAGACAATGGTTGAGAGATACTTCTTTTCAACCTCTGGTTGGCAGGTTTTCCACTAGCATGTCTTGAGTAGGCTGTCTCTTCTCCACTTTATATATGGGGGCATTGCCTACTATTAAATTGAATTTTTTTACAGAGTGTATTTTGATAATGTTTTTCTCTTCACCCAGTTTCTTCTGGGTCCTCCTCACCTACCTACCTACCTACCTTTATATTGTTTTTTTCTCTATTTTTCTTTAAAAACAAAACCAAAAAGAGGAGAAAAAAGGCAAAGAGAAAATCACAAGGGCTTTTGGGGATTTAACTAGTGGGAGAAAACTTGCCTAGCAAGTGCAATCCCTGGGTTTGGTTCTCAGCTCTGTAATGAAAAAAAAAACATAAAAATGAAAGTTAATATAAACATCAAAAACCAAATAGCCATCTCTTTCCATAAGTTGCTATGTGAAGTGTCTCTTATGACAATAGATCTAGACATCAGTTTATGAATATAGAGGAATATCATTAGGAATAATTCCATTGATTTTTTTTCCAGTCATGTTTGGTTCTATCCTAGGTCTCTGGGATATACTGATTCTCAGTCCTGGTCCTCAAGGGGGATTTCCTCTCATGGTATGGGTCTCCAGCTGTGCCAGTCATCTGTTGGTCACTCTCTCAATTTCTGCACCATCTTTATCCCAACATACCTTGTAGGTGGGACAAATTGTAACAGCCAAACATTGATCAGATCATGGGGAATACTGCAGAAGAGGGAGAGTAAAGATTGTAAGATCCAGTGGTGTTAAGGGCACCACAAAAACCCCACAGAATCAACGAACCTGGGCTCAGAAGGGCTCACAGAGACTGAAAGGACAACCAGGGAACCTACACAGGACTGACCAAGACTCCATGCCTGTATGTTACAATATGTAAATTGGTCTTCAAGTAGGACTCCTAGCAGTGAGAGCAGGGGGATGTCTCTGACTCTGTTGCCTGCTTTTGGGACTCATTTCTCCTGCTGGACTGCCTGATCCAACTTTGGTTTAAGAGGGGGTGCCTCTTCTCACTGCAGCTTGATATACCAGGACTCGCTGATATCCATGGGATTCCTGCCTGTATCTAAAGAATAACAGTGACAGAAGATTGGATGTGGTGAGGTTGGAGGATAAAGGAGGGGGGACCTAGGAAGAAGGAAGGGAGGGGAATCTTTGGGTAGAATGTAAAATCAAGAAAATAAATAAAAAATATAATAATAAATATAAAAAATTGAAAAGGAAACAAATACAAAAAGAAGACAAAGAAAAACAAATTAAGACAAAAAGTCTACAAAAATATCATTTTGTCCATTTTGTGTTATCCAACCACTCCTGTGCATGGGACTGGTCCTGAAATGTGTCTAATAATATACTCAGTGAGACTCCACTGGAGAAAACAGATTTTCCCTTTCAAAGCAAGTATCAATTTCACATAGCTCCTTTTTTAGGGGTGAAAATTGGTGTCCACTTGCTCCTCAGAATTATGAGACACCATCTTAACCTGTACCATTTGAACCACAACAGGCCTTGGGCATGCTCACACAGTCTTGGTGAACTTATATACGTAACAGTGTCTGGAAGACACTGCTTCCTTGGAGTTATCCATACCTTGGACTCATAATTCTGTCTGTCTCCTCTTCCGCATAGATCTCTGAGCCTTGATTTGAAGGAATTGATGAGACAACTCACTGAAGACAATGTGCTCCAATGTTCCTCACTCTCTGCACATGGTCCAGTTGTGGATTTCCGTGTTAGTTCCCATCTACTACAAGAAGCACCTTCTCTGACGAGAGCTGAGTGATGCACTGATCAAGGAGTATAGCAGAATATCTTTAGGATTCTTTTTGTTGCTGAGTTTCTAAAACAGAATAATAGTACTAGATATTCCCCTATATCTTTGACATGTATACTCTGAGGTTCTGGGAATTTTTATCCATGTCAGGTTGAGTTCCATTTCATGGAGTGGACTTTAAATCCAGTCAGACATTGCTTGGTTAAACCCCTAGTATTTATGCCATTATTGTACTTATGTATCATGCAGGCAGGTCACCATTGTAGACACAGAGTCTGTGGCAGGATTGGTGGCTACAATTCTCCTCTGGTAGAATGCAGAATACCTTCCAGTACCACGAATGCAAGTCAGTGGTGGAAAGGCTTTAGGTAAGCACTAGCTTGACTTCTCCATGATCAATGAAATAATAAGTGGTGTCTTCTGCAATAAAGCCTTAACAGGAACTTTTGTAGAGTAACTCATAGCCTTGGGAATGGTCAATGATGTTTGATAGTTCCATGGATCCCCTTTGGCCCATGACTCAATAAGATATGTAACTCATTCCTGGCACTGGATAAATGTTTGTTGCAGATTGTTGTCTAGCTGGGGCACTGTTATTTAGTGATTCCATTTAGACTTCCTTCACACATATAAACACTTTAGGAAACTTCCAAGTAGCAGGTTTCCAGATAGTTTTCAACTGGCCTTGGTGTGAGTTGTCATTCTAAACACACCCATATTTCTACTCTCTGCCATTCCCTCCCTATTTAATCTTCTATTTTATTTTGCCCCGTGTCTCTCCATAACAGTGTGCTCTATTTTCCACTTGATGTTAGATCCTTTCCCCCCTGTCCCTTACTACATATTTAACTTCTGTGGTTATTCAGATGGTAGCATGCATATCAAAGTTTTAAAAGCTAATAGTCACTTGTAAAAGAAAACATATATTTGACTTTTTCTTGTTGGGTCTTAGGTACATTCCTCAAGATGATTTTCACTACTTCCAATATTTACTTGTGGATTTCAGGAGTTCCTTAAAAAATGTTTATTTATTATTTTGTATCCTGATCACAGTTTCCCCTCCCTCCTCTCATCCCATTACTTTCCCCCACCTCACCTCTTTCCCACCCCTATCCACTCCTCCTACTTTTCTATTCAGAAAGGGTCAGGCCTCCAATGGTTATCAACAAATTATGCCATATCAAGTATCAGGAAGACTAAGCACCTCCCCTTGTATTAAGGCAGCCCAGGATAAGGAGTGGAGTCCCAATGCCAGCAAAAGTGTCAGAGATAGCACCTCTTCCCACTGTTAGGAGTCCCACAACAAGACAAAGCTACACAACTGTTAGATATATGCAGAATGCCTAGGTCACTACCATGCAGGCTCCCTGTTGTTGGTTCAGTCTCTGTGAGTTCCTATGATCACAGGTTAGATGTTTCTGTGCGTTTTCTTATGATGTCCTTGATCACTCTTGATCCTATGCTCCTTGCACTTTCTCTCTCCAGTCAGAGTCCCCAAACTCATAATAATGTCTGACTGTCAGTCTCTGTCTCTGTTCAGGAATTTCTTTTATAAAATTATTACAACTGAAAAAACCCTTATAGTTCAAATGTGCTATAATTTCATTATCCATTTTTCAGTGGATGAGCCTCTAGGAATCTTAAAATTTCTAACAGTTATAAATAGAACAAGAATGAAAATGATGAACAAGTATCTGTGTAGCAAGATGCAGAATAATTTGGGTATGTGCCAAAGAATAATATAGCTGGATCTTGAAGTAGATAAATTCACATCCTCATGAGGAATTGTCACACTGGTTTCCATAGTGGCTGCACATGTTTTTACCCCCACAAGCAATCAATAAGTGTTCCCCGCTCCTGGAATCCTTACCAGCATGTGCTGTCTTTTGTATTATTGGTCTTGGCCATTCTGACTGATGTAAGAAGAATTCTTCTCAAAGTAGTTTTATTTGCATTTCACAGATGGCTAAAGATGATTTATTTAAGTGTTGTTCAGACATTTGTGTTTAATCTTCTGAGATCTCACTGATGAATTCTTTACCTCATTTTTAATTTGGTTACTATTTGCTTGATGTTCTTATGCATTTGAGATACTAATCCTAAATGTCCAGTTTCCTCCCAATATTTATTAAGAAGACTGTTTCTTCTACACTGGTTGTTGAAACTTTTGTTAAAGCTCAGGTGACTATAACAGTTTAATTGAATTATGAGTTTTCCATTTTGCTTTCTTAAAATATTTATATAACACAGAGTTAGCACTATGATCCTCTGTTACTATTGCCCTAGGTTATAAATGGGACACACGTATTGTGATACCTCCAGAATTGGTTCCTTTCTTCACCTTTGCTTGGTCTATCTGGAATCTGATTTTCTATGTGAAATTTTGGATTTTTTTCCTATGTTTTTTTAGTCATTTTTTCATGGAATTTTGATGGATATTGCATAGAATCTTATATTATTTTGGTAATGTAATCAAGTATTAATGTACACACTGATTGTGCCAACCCATCAACATGTGAGATAGTTTCATCTTCCATTGTCTTCTCTTTCTTTCCTCTCTGTTACAAAATTTTCACCATGAATACCCTTGAGTACCTTGGTTACATTTATTCCCAGGTATTTTATTGTGGTCAAGTTATTGCAACTGTGGTTGCTTTCTTGACTTCTTTCTCAGTATCATCATTCCTTGTACACAAAAATATTTTGTATCTTGATTTTATATTCTCCTGTATTCCTGATAGTGTTCATTAGGTCTAAGACAGCCTCAGGCAGTGTTGACCACCTCATGTACAAGTTCATACCATCTGCTGGTGAAATAGCTGACTTCTCTTCTTGATTCATTCTGTTCTTTTTTTCTGGGCTTATTGTTTTAGCAGAATATGAGCAAGACTTCTATGATATACAAATGTGCATCTACCCTCCTTCAGTGTATTTAAGGGAAGGTTCTGAGTTATCTTCCATTTGATGTAATGCTGGACATGGGTTTGTCCTGTGCAGACTTCATCCCATTGAGACATTATCCTTCTCTCCCTAATGCTTTAGTGATCCTGTAGATTGTCAGATGTCTTTTCTGCATCAGTTGAGATGATCATGTAATTTCTGCCTTGTCTATTAAAGCTATCTGTGACACTCACTGAGTTTTGGTGTTAAATCATCTTTCCAACCCTGGAATGAAGCCACCTAGTCCACAGTAGAGCTTGCTGATACATATTTTAATTTGGATTGCATGTATTTTTTGGAGAATATTTGGTTTAAGTACATCAGTGATATTTGCCTATAATTGACTTTTCCTTTTTTTCTGTTTTGATGATTCCTTTTCTGATTTTTATGTGGGGGACAGACTGAATTTCTAAAATATCATTGTTTGTATTACTTTCCTTTCAATTTCAGAGGGTTGTTTGAGTGACATTCTTGTTGCATTTTCTTTGGGTATCTGGTAGGAAAACCAAACCAAGATGTGGCAAACACCTTAAGCAAATCTACTGTAAGGAATGAGATTGAAACAGTAATTAAAAAAAAATCTTCCAACTAAAAACCGGCAAGACTAGTAGTAGTCACTGCTGGATGCAAATAAAGCTTCCAATAGCTAACACCAATGCTATTAAGCTATTAAATTATTCTATTCAACAGAAATGGATGAAGTACTATCTAAATGTGTATATGAAGGCACTGTCAGCCTGATATCCAAACAAGATTTATACAAAACAAAATTAATATAATCATTCGATAAAACACTCTTATCTTTTTGAGACAGGGTCAGTTATGTCTCCCTGGCTATCCTGGAACTCACTATATAGACAAGGTTGGTTTGAACTCACCAAAGACTGCTTATACCTGCCTCCAGAGTGCTGGGATTACAGACATACTCCATCATGACCAGCTATTTAAAGACACTTAATATAGTACTTTTAAAACAAATTAAAGAACACCTTAGATGAAATCATTCACCATGATCCTAGGGTTCTTTCTAACGATGCAAGAATGGCACAGATAAGGAAATCTGTAAAGGTAATGCATTGCATAAATGGCTTAAGAAATGAGTCAACCATTTGCCTGCAAACTTCATGATGCCTTTTTTTTCCTCTCTGCTGGGTAGTACTCCATTGTGTATATGTACCATATTTTATATATCCATTCTTCACTTGAGTGGAACCAAGGTTGTTTCCAGGTTCTGACTATTACAAATAGTGCTGCTATGAACATAGTTGAACATTTTTCCTTGTGGTGTGCTTGAGCATTCCTTGGGGAAATGTCCAAGAGTGGTATAGCTGGGTCTTGAGGAAGATTGATTCCCAATTTTCTAAGAAACTGCCATACTGATTTCCAAAGTGGATGTACAAGTTTGCATTCCCACCAACAGTGGAGAAGTGTTCCACTTGCTCCACACCCTCTCCAACATAAGCTGTCTTCAGTGTTTTTGAGAGAATGAGCCATTCTAACAGGTGTAAGACCCTATCTCAGAGTCGTTTTTTTTTTAATTTGCATTTCCCTGATAACTAAGGATGTTGAGCAGTTCTTTAAATGTCTTTAAGCCATTTGAGATTCTTCTGTTCAGAAGAATGAATGGAAAGTCCCTTAATAAAAATAAAATTAATAAAAAATAAATAAAAGAAATGAATCACAGTGCTGTCTGGCTTGAATCAAAAAATACTTGGGACAAAAATCAACCCCTTTTTGTGTCAAATGCTCAAAATAAGGAAAGAATAAAAGGATACTATACTACACTGCTTAATTTTTTCCATGAGAGTCAAGCAGAGACATATCTTGGTAGAGAAAGTCTTTTGGGGGAAGTTACCTCCATCAGATTGGCTTGTAGACGTGTCTTTCAAGGTATTTATTGATTGTTGATTGATATATCAGGGCCCAGCTCACTGTGGGCCATACTATCCCTGAGCAGATAGACCTGGGTTGTATTAAAAATCAAACTGAGCAAGCTGTTCAGAGCAAGCCAGTAGGCAAAGTTCCTCCAGGGTTCTTGCCTCTGCTCCTGTTGGAGTTTCTAACATGTCTTCCTTCAGTGATGGACAGTCACCAGGAAAGGAAAGTAAGATAAAAATGTATCCTCTATAGGTTTCTTTGGGTCGGTGTTTTATAACAGCAACAGAGCAAACTGAAATATATACCAGCACTGTAATAATATTTATGACAAGGATCCACCAATGTAATAAACAGAAAGGAACTCGCTATTTCTGCTAAAACCACGAAAAATATAAGGGCTTCATATAGTCCATTTTGGGAGTAAGGATGGGACAGAGTCATAAAAGGTATCTTAGTTAGGGGTTTTATTGCTGTGAAGAGCACAATGACCATGCCAACTCTTATAAATAACAGCATTTAATTGAGGTGGGTTGCTTATAGTTTCAGAGGTTCAGTCCATTATCATCAGGATGGAGAGCATGGCAGCACATAGGCAGATGTGGTGCCAGATCTGAGAGGTCTACATCTTGATTCAGAGGCAACAGGAAGTGGAATGAATGTCACACTGAGGGAAGCTTGAGAAAAGAGACCTCAAATCCTTCCCCCAAGTGACACATTTCTTTCAACAAGGCCATACCTCCTAATAATGCCACTCCATTTGGGGTCCATTTTATTTCAAACTACCACAGAGATAACTCTGGTTGGCCTGGAACATACTATGCAAAGCATGTTAGCCTCAAACCCACACAGTTTGGTCTGCCACTGGCTCCTGAGTGGTAGGATTAAACTAGATCTCCACTATGTCCAGCTTCTTTCTCCAGCATTTCTGCTATGCAGTGATTGAAGTCTTAGCCAAAGCAAAAGGACAAGGGGTGACATACAAGGGTTAAAAATAGGAAAGCAAGAAGCCAAACTTTCCTCCCTTGAAGAAGACATGCTTACATTGTGCAATATTATTTTGAGAATTGTTACATTAGTTTTGCTGTGGAACATTTGTTTTAATGATGCGAACATGTGTTGCTTTCTTTTATGTTACATTTATTTAACCCTGTGAAGCTGTGTTACTTTGCCTGTCTAAAATAACTGATTGGTCTCATAAACTGCTGAATGGCCAGTAGCTAGGCAGGAGAAAGAACAGGCAAGGCTGTCAGACAGACAGGATAAAAAGGAGGATAAATTTTGGAAGGAAAGATTGAGAAGTAAGAAAAGGAAGAGTGGAGGACTCAAGGGCTCAGCCATCCAGCTACAGAGAAATCTACAGTGTAAGAAGGAAGAAAAATAGAGAAAGAAAAAAGACAGAGGCAAAAGGTAAAGGGGATATTTTAGGTTAAGAAAGCTGGCTAAAAAAAGCCAAGCTAAGGCCAAATAGTCACCAGTAAGAATAAGACTCCATGTATTTATTTGGGTACTGGGTGTTGGGCCCCCCAAATAGACAAATAATAAAAAGAAACCAACCACAGCCTTCTATATTTGAGATCCTAAACACTCCACAGAAAATATTTACATCAAAATTGCGGAATACAAAATTACCACAAAACTCACTTGCTTCCCTACAAACAAAGAACACATTTGCTGAGAAAGAAATTAAGAAAACCTCATTCACAATTGCCTCAGAAATATGGTAAAATAAACCAAATAAAACTTGAAGGACATCAATATCGAAAACTTTAAAATAATGAAGAAACTAAATATATCATTAGTAGATGGGGAAATCTTACACACACACACACACACACACACACACACACACACACATACACACACACACATATGAATACTCAATATTGTGAAAATGATTACTTTAAAAAATTAATCGAGAGAATATTAGGGAATAGGATGGTTGAGCTGGAACTGGGACGGAGTGGGAGAGCAAATAAGAGATAACATGATAAAGGGAGACATCATGGGGATAGCTAGAAACTGAGTACTAGGGAAGTTCCCAGAATACTACAAGAATACCCCAGCTTAGACTACTAGCAGTAGTAGAGAGGGTGCCTGAACTGGCTTACCCCAGTGATCACATCCATGAATACCTATCTGGCATCATAGAGCATTCATCCAGTAACTAATGAAAGCATTTGCAGAGATCCATAGCCAAGCACCAGACCAAGCTCCAGGAGTTCAGTCGACGAGAGAGAAGAGGGATTCTATGAGCAAGGGGCATCAAGATCATGATAGAGAAACCTACAGAGACAACCAAACCACACTAGTGGGACCTAATGAACTTTGACCAACAGTTGTGGAGCCTCCATGGGACTGGACTAGGCTCTCTGCATAAGGGAGACAGTAGTGTAGCTTGATCTGATTAAGGGGCACCCTGGCAGTAGGATCAGAATCCATCTCTGGTACAGGAGCTGGCTTTTTGGTGCACACTACCTATGGTGGGACAACTTGCACAACCTTGGTGCAGAGGAAGGCCCTTCGCCTGCCTCTATTGAATGTACCAGGCTCTGCTGAATCCCCATGAGAGGACACTTGGTTGGAGGAGGGAATGAATAGTGGTTTGGGAAGGGGGGAAAATGGGGGAATGGGACGAGAGAAGAGAGGGAGATAGATGGTTGGTATATAAAATTAAATTAAAAATCCCTTAATAAAAAACAAATCAAGAAAAAGAGGAATAGAGGTAAATGTAAGTATCAGAAAATAAAATATTTAGACTTAAAAACATCAGACACATACAAATTTTACAGTAGCAGAGATGACCCACTGTGTAGCCTCTCCACTCCAGTTCTCAAACGTTGACAGCTACCACAGGCAGCGCCTGCCACTATAGCAAGTGAGAAGAGGAGGAAGCAGTCACCACTATAAGTGATGTCCTAGCTTTTTCAGAATGAAAACACAACATTTGAAATGCAGACATTCCTTTTTGATTTTGAAGATAGAGATAGACCTAGCCTTTGCAATCCCTAAAAGCCTCTAAATGTGCATGTGTTCATGGAGGGAAGGACAAAGGACACACCCAAGTACCTCACAATAGACAGATCTCATACATCCTTCTCAACACAGCTTCAGGGGTGTGGAGTGATCACATGCAGAGTATCTGAAAGCTGAACTAAATGGCTACATGGATACTTTCCCCAGTGAGGAGTCCCACAAATACTAGTGACCCTATATCTGCACTAGGAGTCACACACTGATAAATGTGACATTAGCAGAGTCAGTAAGAGACTTGAAATGCATCCTGTGACTACTGAACTCATTGTAGTAGTCTGGAGTTTCTTGTCTTAGGACACCACTGGACAACTCACAATGGCACCTGTGAAAAGGAAGGCTACCTATGGTAGAACAAAGTAAAGAATGCTGTTTTCAACTTGACTTTCATCCTTGTAATGGAGGCTAATTGGAAAAAAATTTAAAAAGTCTCACAGCTTGATAGTGGGAAAACAGTGATTATTAAAAATCAAAATATATTTTGTGTCAGTTCTTGGTGATAAGATTGGGAGAAAGGACAGAAGCTCCCAGCATTGCTCTGTCCATTCGCACACCTATCATGCATTATATATCATGACATTTACATGAAAAATGCAAACACTTACAGCACATCCAGGACAAAGTTGAAATAGTTTTTCCCCACCAGTCTCTGCAGTGCAGAAAGGTAAAAGACACAACCTGTCACCACATCTCCATGCTTGTCTTCATTCTGCTTCATTCTCCAAAAGCACCTGGGGTGAGTGAGGTTGGACATGAGGAGGGGGATGTTCAGGATCCAGAAGAAAAAATGCAGAGTGAGCATCAGGTCCTGCCTCCAAATCTCTAAGCCGGTAATGTGGTCTGTGGATGCAGAACAGTTTATCAAATGGATAACCTTGTATGCACATCTGCTTTTATATCTGCTGCCTACTGGAGAGATCACTTATGTGGATGAGATGCCTTGATCTCCAGATGGCTCCACTACCCTGGAGAAATGTCAAGCACTCTCTGACCTAGGGCTCTGCAGCTGACATCCACAGCAGAGGTAAAAACATGGGCTGGAAAATATATCCAAGGACATCTCAGCCTCAGGTCCTGTGACATCACCTCATATACCTGGGTATTAAGGCCCATGGGAGAAAGCAATGTTGGGCAGATTGGTCCCAGGACAGTGTCAATGAGTTCTTTGTTTGAACACCTTTAGAAATGATCTCAGCGGAATATCAGAAGATGGACAGTTAGATGTCAAGGTAAAGATTTGAAACAACCCACAACAACCGGAATTCACGTGAACACACTGTGTGTTCTATTCCCAAGTGCAAATCAGAAAGCCTCAGTCTCATGTGTATGGCATCCACCATTCATAGAGCATGAACATTATGGCCCATGCTATACCAGTCACAGAGACCATATAACCAACCAGTATCCCTGCTCTCCATTGTGTGAAGCTCCAATAATCAGGTCAAATCTAGAAATTCCTTGTCTTATACTGTGTCCAGAAATGCCCAGGCCATCATTCTCCATGAGAAACTAAGCTGAGTATTTGAGTTATGAAACATGAACTCCTTCTCTGAAGTCAGTTCCTTCTGATGACCTATTTCTTCAACTTTATCCTTCATTATCTATTTGTTCATGCTTATCTTAGAACCCAGTAGTGACTCCAAAGCAGCATTGTGTTCAGTAGCTTAGAACACATTAGTAACTGGGAATAAAGCCAGTGTTCAATGTGTACGCTCTTCTTATTCCATTGTAATGCTCATTTATTTTTGGCTGCATTCTAGAATATGTATTACCAGCCAGAGAGCTCATTGATGAGTGTTGTCTGAGGAAACACCTTTAGATGATATGGACTACAGAGCATGCAGCACAAACATAGAGCAATTACTTGGTGTGGAGGATGGTAGATGTTATTTAGTACTGGAGTTGAGGTATACAGGGCTGGTATTCTCTGGATCTTGTGGAATATTTAAAAATCAACACTTAACATATGCATGGCCCCCTGGTTCTGTGATAAGCTACCTAAGACTGTGTAAGATGTGGATAAGACAGATGTGATGGGAGTAGATGTTCATATGAAAATGAGAAAATTCATGTTTCAAAACTGAATCTGGCCGGGCGGTGGTGGTGCACGCCTTTAATCCCAGCACTCGGGAGGCAGAGCCAGGCGGATCTCTGTGAGTTCAAGGCCAGCCTGGGCTACCAAGTGAGTTCCAGGAAAGGCGCAAAGCTACACAGAGAAACCCTGTCTCGAAAAACCAAAAAAAAAAAAAAAAAAACTGAATCTGTATTGATCACAGTAATCAGGATTAAGGCTTTCTTTCTACTAATTATTGTTAGTTTTTAAATTAGTGCATAACATAATGGGATTTAGTGTGGCGTTTTCATAGGTGTGTACCAGCCTACTTTACTGGTGATTGCTCCTTTATTACCCACACTTGTGACTCATTTTACTATTGATTTTTTTACTCAGCACAAGGAGCTGCCTTCTGAGTTCATGTCATATGTGTGTATGTGTTCCATATGAGAGAATATGTGGTAAATTTGCACAATAGAGTGTTACTCAGCTGTTTAAAAAATGGCATCACCAGCTGGGCAATGGTGGTGCATGACTTTAATCCCAGCACTCGGGAGGCAGGGGCAGAGGGATCTCTGTGAGTTCATGGCCAGCAAGGTGTGAAGAGCAAGTTCCAGGACAACCAAAGATACACAAAAAGACCTTGTCTCAAAAAACAAAACAAAAAAATGGGATCATGAAATTTACAGGCAAATGTATAGAACTAGAAAAAGGAAACATCTTGAGTGAGATAATCTAGGCTCAGTATGATATAATTACTCAATATCCCAGTATCCATAGTTTCAGTGCTCATTGCCAACAATAGTCTGAAAATATTTAATGGAAAAATCCCAGATGTAAGTCATTTGTAAGTTCTAAGTTAGTGTCATTTTAAGTAGCATGATAAAATACTGTGTCTTTTCATTCTTTCTTGCTTGAGACATGAATAACTTTGTCCGACATGTCCATATTGGATATGCTACCCACTAATTAGCATCTTGGCTGTCAAACTGACAGTCATGGCATCTGAATGCTTGTGTTCATATAACACTTATTTGAAGTTTTTATTTGAGAAAAAGCAGGGTGGCTGGAATTTCCATGTCTTTTCATCTGGTCCTCAATTTCTTTTATATGGTTATATTTGTAGACTTTCTGTTCTGAGAATTCTAATTCCACTTATAAAGGAAAGTATTTTAAGCAACAAAATATTTATATTAGGATTTTTACTGAAAAATTAAGGAAATCAAGGTCTCCATTTAACATTTAATTTAATTTTTTTCCATTTTCTTATTAAGAAGTTTTCTACTCACCCTACATATCACCCACTGACCCCACCTCCTTCCTCCTCCCACACCCACAGCCCTCTTTCCCCAGCCATGCCCCATCTCCACATCCTCCAAGTCAAGGTCTCCCATGGGGTGTCAGCAGAGCCCAATACCAACCCCAGGCAGGTCCAAGCCCCTCCCTGCTGCACCAAGGCTGCACAAGGTGCCACACCACAGACACCGGCTCCCAAAAGCCTGCCCATCCACCAGGCATGGATCCTGGTCTCCTCGTCCCTCCCCTCGCCGTGTGTCCCCCAAACAGTTTGAGCTAAACAACTGTCTCCCATATCTAGAGGGCCTAGTCCAGTCCCATGGGTCCACAGCCATTAGTCCACAGTTCATGAGTCTCTACCAGTGTGGCAGGTCATCTTTGCATGTCTTTCCATCATGATCTCAACCTCACCGTGAAATCAGAATCCCTCCTCTCTCCCATGACTGGATTCCCAGAGCTCAGCCTGGCCTCGGGCTGCAGATCTCTACATCTGCCACCATCAGTCACTGGATAAAGGTTCAATGATGACAGTTAGGGTATTCACTAGACCAGCCACCAGTGTAGACCAGTCCAGGTACCCCCTCGATAACTGCCAGCAGTCCAAGGTGGGGTCATCCCTGTAGATTCCTGAGAGGTTCCCTGGTACCCTGCCTCTTCCCACTCCCATGATGTAGGACAAGGGATGGCTAGACTGAAGCCCATGGCTTGGGAGAGGCTAGCTGACAGGGAGGGACACATGGATAGCCCAGCGAAGTAGAAGTGGATGGGATCTACATGAGCGAGCTGGGGGTGGAGGGTGGCAGAGGGCAAGGAATGGAGGGTAAGAACATAGGGAAATGGCAGGGTCGAGCTGGAGTGAGGAGGGAGTGGGAGAGCAGGGAAGGAGACACCATGGTGCCATGAAACTTTAAAGGAGTTCATGAATGAGAAAATTGTTTCTGGCAGAAATGAACCCTATAATTTAATATTAGTAACTAAAATCTATACCTTAGATGAAATTCAAAATATGGGTGATTTCACCTTTTATTGAAAATTCAAAATTACTGATTGTGTTCTCTTGGAATTGAAGTTTAAATTTTTCTCCAGATGGACTTTACTTTCTAATTAATAATTTTATGTTGTATGCTGTGGTGCTCTGTGGGTTTTGCTTTTTTTTTGCATATGTCTACATTTTTTAATTGAGTTTCCATTTTATATAATATTTCAATTAACTCTTCGAGTACATAATCCCTCATATTTCCATCATACTCACTATCAAGTCCTCCCTGACCCAGCATTCATCTCCCCTTTACTCCAGCATTTTATCATCCATATTTTATGTAACCCACTGTGCCATAAGTGTTGCCCATATACTAATGGATATGAGGTCATTTATTACAACATGGTTGATCTAGCAGGTGCCATACCTTTAATAAAAACTGATTCTCCTTCTTCTGGAGGTTTTCACAGTTCAGTAGCTTCTCAGTTAACCATGGGGATTAAGGAGCTGCTCCCATCTCCATTCTTGGTTAAATGGATCGCTCACTTACAGGCTTTGTTCTGGCAAACACAGCTTGTATTAATTCATGAGTACAGCAGCCTTATGTTTTACAGAAGATATTGTTTTGATCAGGTGATCCTTAACCTCTGATTCTTGAAAACCTGTTCCTTCATGGTGGTCCCTGAGCCTATGTCAGTGGGTTGATATATATTTCCAAATGTGGTTGACCATTCTACTGTCACTTATTCTCTGCTCTATGATGACTTCTGGGTATCTGTGTTAATGACTGTCCACTGCACAAATGTGCTTCTCTAATGATGTCTAGAGTTGCACTAACCAGGAAATATGGAGATGTGAATTTAGAGGACCGATTGATTCTAGGTTCACTTAGATAATTAATAGGAGTGATTTGCCCTTGGGGATCTTGGCCAGATTATTTCACCATGAATGCATGTCTGTGTACTGAGCACACCTTCAATCCAATAAGAAAGTAATTGGTTACCAACAGAACATTTGTGCCACTACTGCAGATAGGACATATCCTGCCTTGCCAGTTGTTACCATATCTAACCTGTAGAGGATTACTTTCATTTCTATCTTAATGAGTTTTATATCAATTTAAATTTTCTAATAAAAGAATAAAATCAAATACTAAAAAATCTGCAACCCCTCAACTAAGTGTGAGCATCATGAAAAAATCATCTTTCTATGCTAAAGGTGCTTAATTTCTTGATCTCTTTGAAGTCTTATACATATAACCACAGTTATTATTCATTCATGTATGTAACAACCATGTGATGTCTAGGAGCTAGTCACATTTGTCTTCTCACACTGATAAATGAACTTTGTTTCATGATACATAGGCTTGAACATGGAACGTATTATGAAGTTCTGAGAGCTAAAGTTAAACAGCTAATTCCGGACTCCAAACACGAATGCAAACAACAACAAACACTCAAAATTGTATTGAAGGAATTGGAAAAAGACATGTCAGTCTTAAAATTAATCTTTCATGAACTCACCCATTTATTTACTGATATTCTTTTTCCAGTATGATTGTAACACAGAATTAAATATTTGTATCTTCTTATAAAAGATGTATAGACCCCATGATCCTGGAACACAGAGGATAAAAAGATTTCACTGTGTCTTTTATACTCTGAAATGGATGGAGAAAGACTTGTCTCTTGGAATCCACTACAGACAATCTTAGACACCCTTGCATTGTTGTTACAACACTTTATTCTTTACCTAAGCTGTAATTTATTAAAGAATCCAAATAATATGAAGCCCATGCACAGTTTACCTATTCTAATTTGATTACTTCAAAAACAACCCATTTCTAAAGAAGAATTAAAAGGTATCAGGGATTAGGTTATTATTAAAACCTGTGGTGAGACACAATGGTCTTCCTCAAGATACAGGAAACTGGATGCAGGGTGACAGTTAATGCAGAGTGGTTTTCTGATATAGGAACCCTCTCACCATCTGTGCTCAGTGATCTACAGAGAAGCTGCTATAGTGCTCACAAAGGGAGGAATACCATCTGCATTTTGTTTTATTATTCTGCAAAAGAGAAAAGTAAACTTTTACCATCATATCATGGAACAAATGTAAAATTATGAAGACATTTATGCATTTATTTTTCAGGTAAAATTCCTCAAACCCTTCTGTAATATCTACTCTCAGTCATATTGTCATTGGTTTAAGAATGTTTTAAATATCCCCTACTAAAATGAGACTAGAGGATTTCCTGTAGGAAATAAGTTGTTGTCTTTTAAAGAAAGAGGCTGCACTTTCAGCTGTGCTTGATTACAAAATAATTAAAGACAATAGTTGAAGAAAAGCCAGTGATAGTTACCATGTGCCCACAATAACACCCACTTCAATTTCTGCTTGTACATTACAATATCAGTGAACAGGGTAAAATTATTTAACCTATATTAATTTATCAATATTAAGCAAAGACCATTTTATACACAGTGATTCACCTCCTTTGCTGTGCAGAGTTTCAAATGTGGGCACATTTGTACTAAAATGCATCAAGTCTACAGTGTCACAGTAGAGTAGTAGACAAAACTTACCCCTGTGCCTTTGGAAACACAGCCTTTCTCCTGATAGTTTTGCTCTGTGTTTTGGGGAAAACCATAGTGATCCTTCTAAACTATTACCTCTCTAAATATCAACATGTTCTCCACAAAAAGTCAGTAGTAAGTTGACCCAGTGCTCTATGTATAGGGAAGTACCATGACTATATATTGATAGAATAAGTAACCTTATAGAACAAAGCAATAAAATAGAGCAAAGTTCACATGCATATAAGAATTTTGATTTCTGCTCTGAAATATAATTGTTGTTGTAGAGCAGTTCTGTCCTGGCAGCTGCTTCACAATTAACCACTCTGAGGCTTAATATTAATTATAAATGTTCAGCCAATAGGTCATACTTCTTATTAACTAGCTCCTACATTTTAATTTTACCCATATTCCTTATTTACACACTGCCAAGTGGCAGTACCATTATTAGCATGGCAGTTTCATCTCTTGCTCCCTCACTGTCTGGCTGGTGACTCTAGACTCTGCCCTTCTTCACCCCATCATTATCACTTTGTCTCTCCCACCTAACTCTATCCTGTTTGGGTATTGGCCAGTCAACTTCTTTATTAAACCAATGAGAGTAATACATATTCACAGTGTACAGGATTATTCCAGAGCAGTTGATTTGGAATTTTTGCATTCATTACGATCACTGGTTTCAGCAAAAATGAGACATAATCTTTATAGAGTGTGGTGTGGTTATATTATTGGTTACATCAGCGTGCATGTATATAAGAAGGACTATTGTATGTCTCCTTCAGACCAAGGCAAATAAAACTAACATTGATTGTCTTCCTTTGTAGAGAACATGGTGTCCTGATATTGTGACTTGTCCATGCTTAGCACAGGTCTTTTCTGGCCTTCCCCCATTCACCTACAATGGCATCCTCTGGTGTATCATGTTTGCATCATTTTCAATGTCTTTCAAATTAGCTTCTTCTTATTCTACACTTGTTGCTAAATCCACAGGTGAATTTCATGCCTTGGATGGGCTCTGTGCAATACTGGATGAAATCTCGGTGCCTGTGAAGGTCTGTAAACAAATTTTTCAGTGGATGCTCTGAATGTGTTGCTCTGATTCATTAATAAATAAAGTGCTGATTGGCCAGTGGCCAGGCAGGAAGTATAGGTGGAAAAATGAGAGAGGAGAATTCTGGGAACAGGAAGGCTGAGTCAAGTCACCAGCCAGACACAGAGGTAGCAAGATATAAAGATACCAATAAGCCATGAGCCATGTGGCAAGTTATAGATTTATAGAAACGGGTTAATTTAAGATGTAAGATCTCTCTAGCAAGAAGCCTGAGCCATTTGGCCATACAGTTTTAATTAATATAAGCCTTTGTGTGTTTCTTTGGGTTTGAGTGGCTATGGGCCCAAGCGGGACTGGAGAAAACTCCAGCTACAAAATTTTTCATCTTGTTCTTTCTGAATGAAGGGACTTGGATGCAGAGACTATAGGGAGAAAATATCCCAGAATTCCACAGGATAGGGAAGAGTTGGGTGTGAAAGGAATTGGCATTATTTGAAAGACAAATTCAGTCATGAATAAGATTATAAACACATATGCACACATACACAAGAGCTGTATACATACAACCTGGAAACTAGGGTCATCCTCAACCAGTCTCATGGCTTTGTGATGATATTAGTAATTTAAGAAATAAAGTTTGCCTTATCAGAGGACAGAGCCAGCCACAGAGTTAAACTCAGAGGTCAGGCAGTGGTGCCACACACCTTTAATCCTAGCACCTGGCAGGCAGAGATCAGTCTGGACTCTGTGAGTTCATGGGATAGAGGGACAAATTCAACACAATAGAAGTTAAATATGAGAAACCCACAGACAACCTGATCTCAGATGGAAAAGAACATGAAGTAATGCCACTGAAGTCAGAAACAGGACAGAGATGCCAACTATCCCACTCCTTTACAGAACTGTGGTTGGAGTACTACCTGGAGCAATAAGGCAAGAGAAGAAAGTCAAAGAGGGCACAGAAGGAAAAAGAAGTCAATCTATCCATATTTGTGAATGAGATGATGCTGTACGTTAGAGATGCCAAAAGTTCTACAGAAAAAAATCAGGAAATGATCAACTGATTCAGCAATTTGGGCAGATAGACAATCAACCTGCTAAAATAAGTATCTTTTCTATACATCAAAACAAATGCACAGAGAAGAAATTCATAAACATACTCCCATTCACAAGAGTCTCAAAAACTGTCTAGTAATAAATCTAACCAAAGACGTGAAGGTACTCTACAATGAAAACTTTAAACCTCTTCAGAAAGAGACAGAGAAACACAACAGAAAACAGACGATCCACGCTCACAGATTAGTAAAATCAACATTGTAAAAATTACCTTTTTACCAAAAGCGATTTTGTCACTGCAATCCCAAACAAAATCCCCACCTCCCTCTTCACAGAAACAGAAAAATATTATCCTAAATTTCATATGGACCCCAGACAAAAGACCCCAGACAGTCCAAATAATTCAGAACAAAGAAACTATACTGAGGTATTATTTTCCAGCTCTTATGATAAAATACAGAGCCATAGTAACAAAAACATTATTCACTGGCAGGACAACAGACATATTGGACAAAGAAGGCACAAACATATGCTGGAGAAAAAACAAACATCTTCAACTAATAGTCCTGAGAAAACTGGATGTCCACATACAGAAGAATGAAATTAGACTATTGTCTGTCACCTTACATAAAAACAAACTCCACATTGATTAGAGACCTAAACCTGAAACTTCTAGAAGAATGCACGGACAGTAGCCCACATGATATTCAAACAGGAAAGGGCTTTCTGAATAGGCCTCCATTAGCACAAGAATAACAGCCAACAGCCTACAAGTGGGATTTCATAAAACTAAAGCTCCTGCATGTCTAAAGGAACAATCCACCAGGTGAAAAGGAGGCCCACCGTATGGCAGAGAATCCTTTCCAGCTATATATCTGACAGAGAATTTACTATCCAGAATATACAAAGAACCCAAGAAACAACGAGTCAAAAAAAAGAAAGAATGACCAATTCAAAAACGTGGGCCTGGGAACTGTACAGAGAGTTGCAAAAAGAAGAAAAAATTGCCAGGAAACCTCTGAAAAGATCATCATTCTTAACTATTACGGAAATGCAAATCAAAAGAATTTTGATAATTCATCTTACCTCAGTCACAATGGCAAAGATTAGTCAAACAATGGACAACAGATGTTAGGGGTAGTGCAGTTCTATTCACACCATGGAATCCTCAGGGAGTGGAGGTTGGGGGGAGCAGGGTTCCTGCAGGACTGTTAAGGTGGAGGAGTAAAAGAAGGAGGGTGAACCTCACTCAGCTGTGTCCTAGTCCGGTAATACTGATTCTTCACTATCAAGGAGAAGTCATTGTTTGCATAATGATTCACACTCTAGGTTGTGCATGGTTTTCATTGTGGTCACCATTACATTAACGTGCATCATGGCTCCAGTGCCACACACACACACAGTAGAGTCACTGACTTAACTCCTTGCTGTGCATTTGAAAGCAGAGCCCTTCTCCTGACAGCTTGACTCAGTGTTTGGAAGAATGAAAACCTAGATGTGTTTCTAAGGTATGACATTTCTTTCTGACACTAGGTACTCAGACTCAAATAATTAGTGGGAGGACACAGTGTTCTGGGATTAAGGGTGTCATTACAATATGCCAATTTATTGGTTCACGGTCCATAAAAGAATATTACAGAAAGTCAAAGTTCAGATTCAAAAAGGAAACTCGGTTTCTGCATTAACATGAAGATGATCATTTGGAAATCCATTCAGTACAAGAATTAGTTTCATCAGAAAGAGACACAAACTGTTTCGAGTGGTACACAGATATCATGTTGGGGTTCAGACATTATCTGTAGAAGATGATTCTGTGATTCATGAACACATGGAAAACTAAACTAGGGTAGAGAGTCTCAGTTCTACAGAACACGGTGTCTGCTATTGTGACTTGGTCAGACCTGCTATGGTCCCTTTATTGCCCTTTTCCCTCTTATCTACCATGGCATCATCTGGTGTAAAAAAGTTTGTATCACCAGAAATGGCTTTCCCATGAGCAGTCTCTTGGTTCACACTTGTGGCAGAATCCACTAAGAGAATTTCATGTCTTGGGACTGGTTCTCTATGGTCTTGGATGAAATCATACAGCTTGTGGCTGGAGAAGATCCTAAAAAATATTTTTATGGATACTGTTTGTTATTCTGAAAGCAAGGCATCAGATTCAATGCCTGAGGGAAGAAATTACTGGATAATTCCACAAGGGAGTGAAGAGTCCTGTCAGAAAGGACTTGGGATGATTCAAGGGATAGCTCCAGTCATCAATAAAATTATAAGCAAACACTTATACACACATGAGGTATGTATACACATTCTGGACCCTGCAGAGTCCACCTTATCATACTCATGGGGGGCCAGATACTTTGTTAAAATATTGTTCTTTTGAATTTTCATCTCTTCCCTTCTGCAGATTCCTATTCTTGTGTGCTCCTACAGAAGCAGCAGTGAGTGCTTAGTCAGAATCAACTATCTTTTATCCTGGTGAAGGAAATGTGATGATTGTTGGATTTTTCCCTGTTTTATTTTTTCATTTTTTTATTTTATTTTACAGTACACTTCAGTTCTACATATCAGCCATGGATTCCCTTGTTCTCCCCCCTTAAACCGCCCTCCCCACCCCCCAACATACCCCCCCATTCCCACCTTCTCCAGGGCAAAACCTCCCCGGAGGACTGAGATCAAGCTGGTAGACTCAGTCCAGGGAGGGCCAGTCCCCTCCTCCCAGGCCGAGCCAAGAGACCCTGCATAAGCCCCAGGTTTCAAACACCCAACTCCTGCAATGAGCACAGGACCCGGTCCCACTGCCTGGATGCCTCCCAAACAGATCAAGCCAATCAACTGTCTCACTCATTCAGAGGGCCTGATCCAGTTTTTCCCTGCTTTTAATGCCTACCCAATCAACAAAACAGTTGAAAGGAGAATGACTGTATTAACGAGAGATTATATGATTGAGTGAGTCATTTATTCATTTATTCCTTTTCAAGGTTTGGGATTCATATGCCTTAGGTGAAATACAGATTCATGCGTTATTATTCCCTCTTTACCCCATTAAGAAGTTTCCTCTATTCCATTCTTAAATCATTCTGCACATCTGTCTTCCTAGTGACTCATCTGGTTTTTCAAAAGGGAAGAAGGAATTTGGGTTTTATTCTTTTCCTAGACATTGGGAATTTCCCCCATATTCTCTACCATGCCTGTAACTCCTTAGGATTTGGGTGTTTGCAATGCTAGCTCTGCAAGAGAAAGATTATGTAATAAGGGACTGACAAACTAATTGAAGGGACTCTAAAATCTAGCTGTGCCCCTGTGAGAAGGGATAATGTCACTGATGTTAATGGCAGCAAATTCCTTGTATGATGCTGGAGTGACAATTTGTCTGTGTTTGTTGATGAAGATTTGGGAGCAGGGATGTCAGCATTAAACACTGGAAAATACTCTCTGATTTATAATACCCTT
The DNA here is from genome assembly GCA_902168325.1 of Peromyscus nudipes. Taxonomy (NCBI): domain Eukaryota; kingdom Metazoa; phylum Chordata; class Mammalia; order Rodentia; family Cricetidae; genus Peromyscus; species Peromyscus nudipes. The sequence goes on from CABHPH010160871.1 coordinate 63,549, forward strand.
CATCTGTCTCAGATTCTTTTATCTCATATTAATATCTATATTCTTTGATAACTTAAGATGTTTTCCTGTTTCCTGCATATATATCCAATGTGTAAAGTAGTGTCTCAGAGTTGTTTTGATTTGCATTTCCCTGATGATTAGGGATGTTGAGCAATTCCTTAAATGTTTTTCAGCCATTTGAGTTTCCTCTGTTGAGAATTCTCTTTTTAGTTCTGTAGCCCATTTCTTAATTGGACCGTTGGACATTTTGTTGTCTAATTTCTTGAGTTCCTTGTATATTCTGGATATCAGTCCTCTATCAGATGTGGGGTTGGTGAAGACCTTTTCCCATTCTGTGGGCTGTCGCTTTGCCTTGTTGACCATATCCTTTGCTCTACAAAAGCTTCTCAGTTTCAAGAGGTCCCATTGATTCATTGTATCTCTCAGTGTCTGAGCTACTGGTGTTATATTTAGGAAGCAATCTCCTATGCCAATGCATTCAAGACTACTTCCTACTTTCTCTTCTAGCAGGTTCACAGTAGCTGGATTTATGTTGAGGTCTTTGATCCACTTGGACTTAAGTTTTGTGCACGGTGATAGATATGGATCTATTTGCAGCCTTCTACACGTTGATATCCAGTTATGCCAGCACCATTTGTTGAAGATGCTTTCTTTTTTCCATTGTACAGTTTTGGCTCCTTTGTCAAAAATTATATGTTCATAGGTGTGGGGATTAATGTCAGGGTTTTTAATTCAATTCCATTGGTCCACATGTCAGTATTTATGCCAGTACCAAGCTGTTTTTATTACTGTAGCTCTATAGTAGAGCTTGAAGACAGGGATCGTGATGCCTCCAGAGGTTGTTTTATTGTACAGGATTCTTTTGGCTATCCTGGGTTTTTTGTTTTTCCATATGAAGTTGAGTATTATTCTTTCCAGGTCTGTGAAGAATTGTGTTGGTATTTTGATGGGGATTGCATTGAATCTGTAGATAGCTTTTGGTAAAATTGCCGTTTTTACTATGTTAGTCCTGCCTATCCATGAGCATGGGAGATCTTTCCATTTTCTGACATCTTCTTCAATTTCTTTTTTCAGGGACTTGAAGTTCTTGTCATATAAGTCCTTCACTTGCTTGGTTAGTGTTACCCCAAGGTATTTTATGTCATTTGTGGCTATTGTAAAGGGTGATGTATCTCTGATTTCCTTCTCAGCCTCTTTGTCAATTGTCAATAGGAGAGCTACTGATTTTTTTGAGTTGATCTTGTATCCTGCTATGTTGCTGAAGGTGTTTATAAGCTGTATCAGTTCCTTGGTTGAATCTTTGGGGTCACTCAAGTATACTATCATATCATCTGCAAATAGAGAAAGCTTGACTTCTTCCTTTCCAATTTGTATCCCCTTAATCTCCTTATGTTGTCTTATTGCTCTGGCTAGAACTTCAAGTACTATATTGAATAAGTATGGGGAGAGCAGAGAGCCTTACCTCATTCTGATTTTAGTGGAATTGCTTTGAGTTTCTCTCCATTTAATTTGATGTTGCTGTTGGCTTGCTGTAAATTGCCTTTATTATGTTTAGGTATGTTCCTGTATTCCTGATAGCTCCAAGACCTTTATCATGAAGGAGTGTTGGATTTTGTCAAATGCCTTTTCTGCATCTAGTGAGATGATCATGTGGTTTTTTTCTTTCAGTTTGTTTATATGATGTGTTACATTGACAGACTTTCATATGTTGAACCACCCTTGCATCCCTGGCATGAAACCTACTTGATCATGCTGGATAATTGTTTTGATGTGTTCTTGGAGTCTGTTTGCCAGTATTTTATTGAGTATTTTTGCATCAATGTTCATGAGGGAGGTCGGTCTGTAGTTCTCTTTCTTTGTTGTATCCTTGTTCGGTTTAGGAATCAGGGTAATTGTAGCCTCAGGGATGGAGTTTGGTAATGTTCCTTCTGTTTCTATTGTGTGGAACAATTTAGAGAGTATTGGTATTAACTCTTGTTTGAAGATCTGGTAGAATTCTGTGCTGAAACCATCTGGTTCTGGGCTGGTTTTGGTTGGGAGACTTTTAATGACTGTTTCATTTTCCTTAGGGGTTATTGGACTATTTAAATAGTTTATCTAGTCTTGATTTAACTTAGATATTTTGTACCTATCCAGAAAATTATCCATTTCTTTTAGATTTTCCAGTTTTGTGGAGTAGAGGTTTTTGAAGTATGATCTGATGATTCTCTGGATTTCCTCAATGTCTGTTGTTATGTCCCCCTTTTCATTTCTGATTTTGTTAATCTGGATGCTCTCTCTCTGTCTTTTCCTTAGTTTGGATAAGGGCTTGTCTATCTTGTTGATTTTCTCAAAGAACCAACTCTTTGTTTCATTGATTTTTTGTATTGTTCTCTTTGTTTCTATTTTATTGATTTCAGCTCTCACTTTGATGATTTCCTGGCATCTATTCTTCCTGGGAGACTTTGCTTCTTCTTGTTCTAGAGCTTTCAGGTGTGCAGTTAAGTCACTAGTGTGAGATTTCTCCAAGTTCTTTATGTGGGCATTTAGTGCTATGAATTTCCCTCTTAGCACTGCTTTCATAGTGTCCCATAAGTTTGGGTATGTGGTGTCTTCATTTTCGTTCATCTCTAGGAATTCTTTAATTTCTTTCTTTATTTCTTCCTTAACCCATTGGTGATTCAGTTGAGCATTATTCAGTTTCCATGAGATTGTAGGTTTTCTGTAGTTTTTGTTGTTGTTGAAATCTAACTTTAAACCATGGTGGTCTGATAGGAAGCAAGAGGTTATTCCAATTGTTTTGTATCTGTTGAGATTTGCTCTGTGGCCGAGTATGTGGTCGATTTTGGACAAGGTTCCATGGGGTGCTGAGAAGAAGGTATATTCTTTTTTGTTAGGATGGAATGTTCTGTAGATATCAATTAAGTCCATTTGGGTCATGACATCAGTTAAGTCCTTTATTTCTCTGTTAAGTTTCCATTTAGGAGATCGGTCCAGTGGTGAAAGTGGGGTGTTGAAGTCTCCCACTATTAATGTGTGGGGTTTTATATGTGGTTTAAGCTTTAGTAATGTTTCTTTTATATATGTGGGTGCCCTTGTGTTTGGGGCATAAATGTTCAGAACTGAAACTTCATCTTGGTGGATGAAGTTGTGATGAATCTTTCTTGTGATGAATATGTAATGTCCTTCTTGATCTCTTTGATTGATTTTAGTTTGAAGTCTATTTTGTTGTATATCAGGATGGCTACACCCACTTGTTTCTTAAGACCGTTTGATTGGAAAGTCTTTTCCCAGTCTTTTATTCTTAGGTATGTTTCTTGTATGCAGTAGAAAGATGGGTCCTGCCTTCGTATCCATTCTGTAAGCTTGTGTCTTTTTATAGGTGAATTAACTCCATTGATATTAAGGGATATTAATGACCAGTGATTGTTCATTCCTGTTATTTTTTGGTGGTAGTGTGTGTGTACTTCTCTTCTTTGGGGTTTACTGCTGTGGCATTATCTATTGCCTGTGTTTTCGAGGGTGTATCTGAGATCCTTGGGTTGGAATTTTCCTTCTTGTGCTTTCTGTAGGGGTGGGTTTGTGGATAAGTATTGTTTGAATCTGGCTTTGTCTTAGAATGTCTTGTTCACTCCATCTATGATGATTGAAAGTTTTGCTGGTTATATTAGTCTAGGCTGGCATCCATGGTCTCTTAGTGTCTGCATTACATCTGTCCAGGTCCTTCTGGCTTTCAAAGTCTCCATTGAGAAATCAGGTGTTATTCTGATGGGTTTGCCTTTATAAGTCACTTGGCTTTTTCCTTTGCTGCTCTTAATATTCTTTCTTTATTCTGTACATTTAGTTGTTTAATTATTTGTGGTGAGGGGACTTTTTTGGGGGGTTTATTCTGTTTGGTGTTCTATAGGCTTCTTGTATCTTCATTGACATTTCCTTCTTTAAGTTGGGAAAGTTTTCTTCTATGATCTTGTTGAATATATTTTCTGTGCCTTTAAGTTGGCATTCTTCTCCTTCTTCTATCCCTATTATTCATAGGTTTGGTCTTTTCATGGTGTCCCAAATTTCTTGGACATTTTGGGTCATGACTTTGTTGGCTTTAGTGTTTTCTTTGACTGATGAATCTATTTCTTCTACCGTATCTTCCATGCCCGAGATCCTCTCTTCCATCTCTTGTATTCTGTTGGTTATACTTGCATCTGGAGTTCCCGTTCGTTTACTCAGATTTTCTATTTCCAGCATTCCCTCTGTTTGTATCTTCTTCATTTTTTCTATTTCCCTTTTCAGGTCTTGGACTATTTCCTTCATCTGTTTCATTGCTTTTTCATGATTTTCTTTCAGGGCTTTATTGTTTTCTTCCAGGGCTTTATTGTATACTTCTACTTTATTTGTCCTTTCCTGTAGTTTTTTATAGCATTCTTCCCATTTTTTGTTTGTCTTTTCCTTTATATAAGCCTCTACCTTCTTCATGATGTTATTCATAAGGCTGTTTTCTTCTGCTTCTTCCAATTTTTGATGTTCAGCTCTATATGTTGGAGGAAGGCTAGGTTTTGGTGATGCTGTATTGCTCTTCATTTTGTTGTATGTACTTCTGCCTTGATGTCTGCCCATCTCTTTGTGGTTCAATCTTGGTCTTATCAGCGCACTTGGTCCAGGAAGAGCTGACAGATTTGGGAAGTCTCTCTCTCTTCTCCAGTTGGGAGCTCTCTTGTCCAGAAGGGAAGTCCGGGACAGGATGGGAGCTGGGGGGGGCAGTCTCTAAGTCTCAGGAAGTGGCTGGGGTCTCGGGCGATGACGGGTGTGGGAGCAGGGCTTGGAGATTGCAGGGTCTGCCAGGGATCTTGGAGAAGGGGAGACTTCCTGGTAAGGGTGGGGGTAGAAGGGAACCTGCCCGGTGGCTAGAACCTGGGGCCAAGTTGGGCAGGTCTTCCCAGGAGTGGCTGGTGCCCAGGGATGGGATCTAGGCTGAGGGCAGGGACTCACCTCTTGTCCAGAAGGGAAGTCCAGGGCAGGATGGGAGCTGGGGGCCGTTCTCTAAGTCTCAGGAAGTGGCTGGGGTCTGAGGTGATGATGGAAGTGGGGGCAGGGCTTGGAGATTGCAGGGTCTGCCGGGGGTCTCTTGTCCAGAAGGGGAAGTCCGAGGCAGGATGGGAGCTGGGGACTGGTCTCTAAGTCTCAGCTATTATTTCTTTAAGTAATCATATTAGGCTAAATGAATTCTGCATCCATCCTCTTATTCATATTGAAATAGAGCCTGCATTTTGGGTCCTCCTCTTACATTCACTATTACTTTTGTGTTATTGATTTCATTTGCTGATGAAATGATAATTTGGGGGATTTTCCACTTGGATCATTCACATATTTCATTAATTTGGCCACCAGATTATTCCAAAAAATTTTATTTCTGCTGTCACTTGCATATGCTGGTAAACAGATTCAAGAGTTATACACATAAATATTCTTAAATATTTTTAAATTTGACATTCAGTACAACAAATTTGTGTCAATATACTGTTTTGTTTCTGAAGCCCTTAAGACATTTCTCCAGTTTGCCATGTGTTCTTTTCTTATATGTTTTTATTCTGAAGAAATTCAAATTATTCACATTCGATGTAACTTTTCATAAAGATTATACTATACCAGATCACTGCATAAGGAGCTACATACTAAGTTATTGCAAACTTAGGACCTCATTTTATAACCCAACACCAAATGTCAACGAGAACAACCAATTTGCAGTCAACACCTGGAGCATCTCTTTGAATTATGGTGACCTGTGTCAAATGCCCAGATGTAACTACTCCCACTGATTCTGTACTCACTTCTCTGTGTTACTCTAAACATCCAAGCAGCCTTTATGTTGTCACTTCCTCACAGTCCATCACCTTTTGCTAAATGGGTATGCATTCCTTCAACTCATACAGACTGGAAAAAACCTGCAATCCAGGAAGGTCATTTGCAGCAAATGAGGTGGAGGCTTCTCTGTGCCCAGGACTCCAGATAGAATCAGCAGAAGATACTTGGCACGCATCTTCAGAACCGGTCTGTGTGATGGCTGTATGTGAATCAGGACTTCGTGAACCATGTCTGAGAGAGCCAGATCAGTCAGGAAGAAAAGAGTAAATAATAATCCATAAAGAAGGTGGGGACTGGCACACACTCTTATACACAGAGGGTTCCCAAAAGAGGAAGAGGGTGTCTCATTTGTCTCTAAAGCCCCAGGACTCTTCCCATGATGCACTTCCCTCATTCTCATGGAAATCCACTTTGTTCAGTTGGCTGCTCCATTCTAATAGTGTTTGTGTGTGTGTGTGTGTGTGTGTGTGTGTGTGTGTGTGTGTG
>CABHPH010160871.1:69876-91695 GCA_902168325.1 Peromyscus nudipes
TGTGTGTGTGTGTGTGTGTGTGTGTGTGTGTGTGTGTGTGTGGCTAGAGTTTTCCTGCCTGGTCCACAGTCAGGACAAATCTCTCTCACCTGCCAGTCCCACAGCCGCTCAGACCCAACCAATTAAAACCAGAGACATATATTGCTTACAAACTGTATGGCCGTGGCAGGCTTCTTGCTAACTGTTCTTATATCTTAAATTAATCCATTTCTATAAATCTATACCTTGCCACGTGGCTCATGGCTTACCAGTATCTTCACATGTTGCTTGTCCTGGAGGTGGCTGGCAGTGACTCCTTCTGCCTTCCTGTTCTTTCTTTTCTCTCTGTTAGTCACACCTATACTTCCTGCCTAGCCACTGGCTAATCAGTGTTTTATTTATTGACCAGTCAGAGTAATTTGACATACAGACCATCCTACAGCATAAGAGAAAAAGTGTGTATGTAAGAGAAATAAGGAAAAATGGAATAAAATAAAATAAGGGAAATTTTTTTTAATCTCATCATGGAAGCTGCAGTGTGAGACAATGATTCATGCCATGAACCACTTTGTGCATTCATCTTTACTTGCAAGTGTTCATTGCAAAGAGTCATTGGTCTGGTTCGAGGCCTTTGGTTTCTACTACCTTAGCAAAGTTGGTCCCTAACTAGGGCTCCTCCTGGATATCCTGTTGTTGCCCTGTGTTTTAGAAATCTTGAGACTTTAGGTCTACAGTCCAGGTCCCTTAACAAGCTCCAGAATATCATAGATGGGGTAGATAGTGGGGCAGGCCAAGTCATATCCTTGGTCTGGACCTGCAAAGCTATAGGATTGGTCTACCAGATGTCAAATGGGGACAAGTGTTCCATGTTTACAACTTCAGGGCGGGCTCACACACAGCTGCACTAACAAGGATGGATCCATTGTGCTGCACTGGTGAGGTACAGGGCCTGCTCTCCCAAGTGTTACAGCTGGTGGGGGTCAGGTATAGCTCTCCCACTCTATGACCACAAAGCCAGCTCTATCACTTGGCCCAGATATTGATGGGCATAGGCGAGGAGGGTAACTCTCTTCCACCAATGCCACGTCAAGACAGATGGGTATTGGGACAGAACTCCCATGCTCACAATTTTTCAGCTGGCTCATCCATATCTGCACTAACAAGGTTGGCTCTATTGTGCTTCCCTCCTGAGGTATAGGGTTTGCTCTCCCAAGTGTTGCAGCTGCTGGGGGTCAGGGATAGTTCTCCCATTCCTATGACCACAGGGCATCCCTTGTTGTGGGATGTCCTGTATGCTGTGTATATATGTTGCTATGATTGATTGATAAATAAAACACTGATTGGCCAGTGGACAAGCAGGAAAGATAGTGTAGGTAGGACAAGGAGAGGAGAATGCTGCTTGGAAGAAGGCTAAAGAGAGAGATGCTGCCAGCCACCATGAGGAGAAGCATGATGTAAGATACCTGTAAAACACGAGCCACGTGGCAAGGTATAGATTTATAGAAATGGGTTAATTTAAGATATAAGAACAGATAGCAAGAAGCCTGCCATGGCCATACAGTTTATAAGTACCATGAGCATCTCAGTGATTATTTTATAAGTGGGCTGCGGGACTGTGGGGGCTTGGCAGGACCCGGAAACTCTCCAGCTACACTCCCTTGTACTCATCTGTCTGGTGGTGGCATGGGTGGGGATGAGCTGCCCTTCTCTTACTCTCCTCACCCAGTAATGCCTGGGCCATGTGGAAGAGCTGGCCCTACGGTCATAAGTGCTGAAGGCAATCTTTTAATTGACATCCCCTCTTCTCAGACGACTTTAGATGTGATGACTCAGATGTGTCAAGTTGGTAGGAAACCATCCAGCACAATTGACCCATATCATCTTGACACACAAATACATCACCACAAAGTTACCTTTCCATTCCCATTCATCCCCAAAATCTCACATTAAATTCTAAGTAGAGGCTGGAGAGATGGCTCAGCATTTAACAGCATTGGTTATTCTTCCTGAGGATCCAGGTTGAAGTCCCAGCACCAACATGGCAGCTCAATACTGTCCATAACTTTAGTTCCATGGGATCCAGTACCCTGACACAGATATACATTCAGGCACAACAGCAATGCACATAAAATAAAAATAAAGAAATATTTTTAAAAACATAAATAAATTTAAATGTTCCACAGTCTTAAAAGTCCCACAATGGAACACACTAGAATTTCACTCAGAGGTTAGGAGTACTGGCAGATCTTCCAGAAGTTCTGAGTTCATTTCCCACCGATTGCATGTTGACTTACAAGCTATAATGAGAGCTGGTGCCTTATTCTGGCATTCAGGAATACATGCTGGCAGAACACTATACATAATAAATAAATCTTTTTAAAAATTCAGTCCTGCTGGGCAGTGGTAGCACACACCTTTAATCCCAGCACTCAGGAGACAGAGACTAGTGGATCTCTGTGATTTCAAAGCCAGCCAGGTCTACAGAGTGAGTTCCAGGCCAGCCAGTACTACACAGAGAAGCTCTGTCTCAAACAAAACAGAAAATCAGTCCCTTTATCATATCCAGTCTCTTTTAAAATCCAAAAATGCTCTTAAGAGTTTGAAATCTCTCAAGTGTGGCCTCCTAAAAATAAAAATTAGGTTAAATAATTCCTTACTTCAAGAGGGAAAGGCCCAAGGCAAAGTCTCTCTCTCTGAAAAATAAAATCCACTCTCCAACTGTGTAATAGTTTGATTTCCAAGGTCTAGATTCACTCACGATCATCTGGGCTTCTCCAAAGGGCTTGGGGGCACTTCTTCAGCTCCATCCTCTGTAGCACACACAGCTTGCCTTCCAGGCTCAGGATGGCCACACTCTATAGCTGCTGCTGTTCATGACAGTCACCCCACAGTACTGACATCAACCACAATGCTGGGCCTTCTGCTGCAACATGGCCGCACTTTCATCAACGCCTCTCATAGATTCTCTTCATGGTTCCAAGTCTCAAATTCTCTGTGTGACTCCTTTAATTCTCTACATTCAACTGCTACTGTGCTTGCACCTTCACCAATGGCATGTCCTGGCCTCTCACAGTGCCAAGCCTCAGCTGCAATCCATGATCAATTCATGCCTTCAAAACCAGTAACACCTGGGTGACTCTCACATCACCAAATTTGACTGCCAGTATGAAGTACAACTGCCTCTGGGACACAGCATCCGTGTGCTCTCAGGAACCACTTCTCAGAAGATTTCAACTCAGCAGTACTGGGTTCTTCTTAATCACCACTAATTTCTCAACTCCAGCCAACCAGCATCCAGTATCTCAGTAAAACAAAGGTTTCAATTTAGTAGTTCAGATATTTTGTTAATCATAGCTGATTATTCAGCCCCAGATAACCAGGGCCACAGAATCTTAATTCAAAATAACAAATGACCCCAATAAAGTCTTTAAACTTCCCTCTGAAACTTCACAAGCCAGGTTCCCATCTTCTGCATTGCCCTCAACATTCTTATATTCCACACTACTACAGAACAGCTCGCCAAGTATTAAACACTCAAAGGATTTTCATATCCAATGTTCCAAAATACCTCCACAGTCCTCCTACAAAACAACATGGTCAGGTCTGGCAAAGCAAGACCCCACTCCTGCTACCAACTTGTCTTAGTTACAGTTTCTATTGCTGCAATAAAACAACATGGCCAAAAACCAAGTTGGAGAGAAAAGGACTTATTTTGCTCACACTTTCACATTTGAGTCCATCGTTGAAGGAAGCCAGGACAGAAATCAAACAGGGCAGAGATCTGGAGGTAGGACTGAGGTAGAGGCCATGGAGAGGTGCTGCTTACTGCCTTGCTCAGCCTGCTTTCTTATAGAACTCAAAACCACCAGCCTAGGAATGTCACCACCCACTTTGAGCTGGTCCCTCCCAATTAATCACTAATTAAGAAAATGCCCTATAGCTGGATCTCATGGAGACATTTTCATTCTAGGAGTGTGGGAGGCTTTAAGACAGGGTTTCTTTATGCAGCCTTGGCTATCCTGTAACTATCTCTGAAGACCAGGCTGCCCTCAAACTCACAGACATCTGCCAGCCTATGCCTCCCAAGTGCTGGGATTAAAGGTGTGCACCACCACCACCAGCTTAAAAACATTTTCTTAATTGGGGTTCCCTCCTCTCAGATGACTTCAGTTTGTGTCAGATTTGCAAAAAACTATCCAGTGCAGGGAACTTGAACTGAAAGGAGAAGCGGACACAGGCCTCATTCCTAACCCAGAAGCAATGTCCAGTTGATGACCAGCTGCTAATGAAAGTTTAGTTTCCTCCCAGGGAGTCTCACTGGGGAAACCAACTACGCTGAAGGGTAGAATGCATGTGTAACAGTAGATGACCAACATAAAATGAACTCAGTGGCATCTTTGGATGTTTCTTGTCTCACAATATCATGTCAGGGTGTTTTCCTTTCTTGTTTGTTTATTTCTTTGTTGTTTTTATCTTGTTTTGTTGTTTTGTCTTGTGTTGTTTTGTCTTCTTATTTTTTCTTCTCTCATTTTACCCTATGGGTTCTTTGAGTATATACAATGGCTACCACTATATGTTTTGATGGGATTGAGTGTGCAACCAAGTGGGTCTCTGATTCATCTGACTTTTCTTGGGCTCCTTTTCTTCTCTTGGTTTATTTTGTTTAATTTAATGTGCTATTTTTTATTTTATCTTAGTATATTTTATTTCAGTGTATTTTATTTTATTTTTTTGAAGCAACATTTTTTTATTGAGACAAATTTTCTGTTTTCCATATAGCACCTGAGAACATGGTGAATTGAAGTTGGGAAAGAATCCTGGTTGATTTGGCTTTGCCTTTTCTCCTAACTGGATGCTATTGGAGGATTGTACACAAAGGAAGTTTCTTAACCTCAGTATCTCACTTTGCAAATCCGAAGCAGCTTGTCCTCTGTACCTCCAAAAACCATCAAATATTCATTTTCACCTTATCCAGTCCATCCAGCACCAATCAAATTCTTTTGCAGAAAGAATTTGTACTAATCTAGGAGTACAAATCTTCAGAAAACCACACTGTCCATGTAGAATAAGAGTATTTTTAACATCACTTCACTTCACTTTCCTTAAAGAGATTGACTTTCCTCCCTGATTTTTTAAATTTTATTTTATAATTTAATTTAATTTTATATATCAGCCACGGATTCCCTTCTTCTTCCCACTCCTGCTCCCCCGCCCCGTATTTTATTTTATTATTATCCCATAGAAACCTGTTCATTTTCTAGTGAGAGACAGAAAGAGGTTGGATTCAGATGTGTGTGAATGTATGTGTGTGTGTGTGTGTGTGTGTGTGTGTGTGTGTGTGTGTGTGTTTCCCTTGGAGCTACTGTTATAGGTGGGTGTGAACTATATTTTATGAGGGCTCTGTAATGAATTCAGCCACTTTGCAAGAGCAGTACATGATTATGTTTACTGAGACATCTCTCCAGCTTCTGCAATATTCTGCAGTATCTGTTTATTGAAACATCCCTATCTCTCCTAAGTTCTACTCCTCTAACTTCCAGGATGCATCAGGATTCTCTAGTCTTCCCCCTACAAGGGATAGCATTGTTTTGCCTTCATCTGCAAACATGAGGTCACAAACTTCCTTCAGTTTCTCCAATAATCAATTGCTGTCAAAGTATTACATTCACTAAGATATCAAAAAGAAACCTCTGAGTTTATTTTGAATCTTATTGTATATTAGAGAAGCAAGGAATATTTCCACTCCACACAAATGTCCAATAGCCGTGTGTTGTAACAATAGGTGGCTGAGTGGAAGATTATGGGAGACAATGTAGATAAAAATGTATACACGACACTGATAAACATCACTAGAAGAAACAGTGAGAGTCACCAGGTAATGCACACATCTTGCATTGTATCCTAATAGGTGGTTCTGTTCCAACACTATAGTTGTCAGTTAAAATTTATGAAATGGGAGTTCTGGAAGATGATTTCTCTCTTAACCTTTGAAGAGAATTTCTCTCTGGTCTTAACAAAATGATGTAGCACTTGGGGACAAAGATGCATCCCAGCAAGCCTGTACTGGAGGCTAAGATGGAGAAGACCTCCACAGCCACCATGACCTTGCCCTTGGAGCTGTGGTAGACAGGGAGAAAAGTGACCCAGACACTGCAGAACAACAGCATGCTGAATGTCAAGAATTTGGCTTCATTGAATGTATCAGGGAGATTCCTGGCCAAAAAAGCTACAGTGAAGCTCCCCAGGGCCAAGGAACCCAGGTATCCTAAGACAGAGTAGAAAGCAGTTACTGAACCCTTGTTGCACACAATGATGATGTGGCCATGCTCAGAGTGTGCATCAGTGTCAACAGAGGGAGGAGATGTTCCCAGCCAGATTGAACAGAGAATAATTTGGATGATGGTGCAGATGGGAATGATGTAGTTAGGTGCCCCTGATACCAGGAGCCACTTCATCCTTCTTCCAGGAGTAGTGACTTTGAAAGCCAAAACCACAGTAACTGTCTTGGCCAACACAGTGGAAACAGCCACAGTGAATAAAATACCATATGTTATTTGCTGCAGGATGCAGGTGACTGAGTTGGGGTGGCCAATGAAGAGCAAGGAACAGAGGAAACAGAAGATGAGGGAGATGAGCAGGATGTAGCTGAGAGTGAGGTTATTGGCCTTCACAATGGGGGTGTCTTGGTGCTTCACAAAGACCCCAAGAACCATAACTGTGAATGCAGACAAACATAAGGCCATGCAGAACAGAGTCATCCCCAAGGGGTCATCAAAGCCCAGAAAGGTCACATCTTTGCGGAGGCAGTGGTTCTGCTCTGCATTGGCATACTGGTCCTCTGGACACTTCATACACTGATCTACACCTGATGCAGAAAGCAAAAGTATTGTTAGTGCAACTTCAGCATGTCTTATGGACAGGCCATGCCAGTATATTGTGGAAGATTTGCAACATCCACATTCTTTATCAATAAAGATGTAATTGAGAATTTTCTAAAGAGCAATGCTTCATTTCACAATGCCCATCTTCAGGACAAAAGCAGATCCCATTGATACACTATAACATGAATCATTCTGTCTGAATTAGTAATGATGCCCTCATGAGAGATGGAGACTTGACCTTATCCATGATGAAACTTCTTATAGCTTTTTTTTAATTCCCATATGATCATCACCAAACACATGAATAGCCGAGCAACAACAAAAAGAATCTATTGTGTGTGTGCGTGCAAGTACATATGTATGTGAAATAATCCTACTGTTAAAGGTAGAAATCTCTATACATACATAGCAGTCAGAAGTCTTGTATCTTATACCACCACATTTGTGAGCACAGAGCAACTACTTCCTTCCCTAATTTCCATCTATATGAGACCTCTGTGAGGGACCCGTGCCCACCCTTTCTTCTTGGGTATTCTTGAGGAGTGAGGGATAAGAGATTTAAATAAAAACCTAGAGGGGAGAGGGAGAGATAGAAACACAGGATAGCCTCAGGAGGACCTGGATCCCAATTCATCGGACCTGAACTTTATTCCAAAGGCCTTTTTATAACAATGCCAAGTGGCAAGGCAAAAGACCTCCCCCTTGCTAGATACAATCAAGTATAGACCCTACCAAACACCTAGTACCCAGGCCCAAGGTCCAGTTATCATCTTATGCAGCCCTTCTGGGAAAGCAAGCTCAGATATTGCTAGGAAACCTCTGTGGGCTCCAACAGACCTGAGTTCTATTAATGGACCCTAAGGTCAAGGAGTTATTGGTAAAAGAGCATGAACAAGACAACACAAGAACTCTCAGTTGAGAGTGGTAACAAAGAGAAATGGATGAGATCTACATGAACAACCTGGACATGAGTGGGGGTAATGAAGGGCAAGAGTCGAGGGAAAGAGAGCTTAAGGGAGCGGGAGATCCCAGCTGGATCAAGAACAGAGAGGGAGAACAAGGAATAAGAGACCATGATAAATGAAGACCACAGGAGAATAGGAAGAAGCAAAGTGCTAGAGAGGTCCACAGAAATCCACAAAGATACCTCCACAATAGACTACTGGCAATGGTCGAGAGACAGCCTGAACTGACCTACTCTGGTGATAGGATGGTCAAACACCCTAATTGTCCTGCTAGAATCCCCATCCAATGACTGAGGGAACCGGACGCAGAGATCCATGGTCAGGCCCCAGGTGGAGCTCCAGGAGTCCAACTGGTGAGAAAGAGGAGGGTTTGTATGAGCGAGAATTGTTGAGACCAAGGTTCGAAAAAGCACAGGGACAAATAGCCAGACGAATGGAAACACATGAACTATGAACCAATAGCTGAAGAGCCCCCAACTGGATCAGGCCCTCTGGATAAGTGAGACAGTTGATTAGCTTGATCTGTTTGGGAGGCATCCAGGAAGTGGGACCGGGACCTGTCCTCAGTGCATGAGCTGGCTGTTTGGAACCTGGGGCATATACAGGGACACTTGGCTCAGACTGGGAGGAGGGGACTGGACCTGCCTGGACTGAATCTACCAAGTTGAACTCAATCCTCAGGGGAGTCTTTGCCCTGGAGGAGAAGGGAATGGGGGGTGGGCTGGGGGGAAGGCGGGGGAGGGGGGAGGGGGAAGGGGGAGAACAAGGGAATCCGTGTCTGATATGTAAAATTAAATTAAATTATAAAATAAAATTTAAAAATAAATAAATAAATAAATAAAGAGAAATTTTGCTACAATAAAAAAAGAATATTTGAATTGAGCTATAATACCTAATTGATAAGTTGTAATTTCTGCCACAGCAAGTAAAGGAAATATTATTGTAATTGTGCTAAATTGTGGCTAATAATGTAGAGCAATGATATGCTTCCAGGATTTTAAGTCATTCCATGAAAAAAAAACCTAGCATTCATGGCCAGCTATGATTACATTTTTTTTTGTTGTTCTTCTTTAAGGGATTGGAAAGATGGGTCAGTTGTTAAGAGGATATTCTGCTCTTACAAGGAGCCTAAGTCTGTTCCCAGAAAATGACAAGTGCCACACTATCACCTTTAACTCTGGTACATAGGGCATCAGATGCATCGGGTGTCTTCATATGGACATGATCCTGTATGGACTTATTACCCTCTACATATGCCTAATCCAAATATTCATAAGCATAAAGTTTTTTGTTTAGTTTTTGTTGGTATTTATTATTATAAATGCCCTTTATAGTTATTATCTCAAAATTATTTTATTACAATCTGTTTATAGTTTTACGTGTGTGTGTGTGTGTGTGTGTGTGTGTGTGTGTGTGTGTGTGTGGTTGTGTTTAAAGTGCAAGGTGTCAAGAAGGCATCTTGTAGGAGTTGGCTCCATCTCATTCCAGTGGGCATTCTGGTATGAACTCAGGTCATCAGACTTGTGGCAAGAGATTTACCTGCTAACTCTTCTCACTGACCCTAAATGTCTTTCTTTTAAGATTGATTTATTTATTATGTATACAGTGCTCTGCCTGCATGTATGCCTGCACACAAGAAGAGGGCACCAGATCTCATTACAGATAGTTGTGAGCCACCATGTGGTTGCTGGGAATTGAACTAAGGACTCTGGAAGAGCAACCAGAGCTCTTAAGCAGTGAGACATCTCTTCAACCCCCCAAGTGTCCTTTTTAAATGTCCTTTGGATTATACACAATGACTGGTATAAAAGCGAAAAACAATTCTGGCCTCACCTTTGAATTTGGCCATCTCCAAATCAAAAACCAGTTGACCTATATGGATTGTGTATGCCACACTATCATTGGAATAATCATGGCTATTTCTTTTCACTACAAAACTATTCTATTTATATTATTGTGACATTATTCATTACCACTGTGTACAAAATTCTTAAGTGGAACACCTGTCTTTCTCTATATCAAGTGTCCACACTTTTCCTCATTTTTTTCATATGAAATCAAGTGCTGTCTCTTGTTTAGCTGTTTCTAGTAATTTTACCCACAATTACTACTCTTTAGTCACCACAATCTACAATGGCATCAGTCTCAAAACTCTCCGAAAACCTCCCTCACATGGAAGTAACAGCACTTGCATCCTCCCAAAATTTCCTTAGCAGGCTCCCATTGCAGCCTTATGATACCACCCTGAATTCATTATGAAATCTTCATGCTTTCTTCCCCACTCACCTGTCAGCTAAATGAAAACACAAAATACTAGAATTCAACAAATGCTGTATAAAGAGCATGACCATCACCACACAATAC
The DNA here is from genome assembly GCA_902168325.1 of Peromyscus nudipes. Lineage (NCBI taxonomy): Eukaryota > Metazoa > Chordata > Mammalia > Rodentia > Cricetidae > Peromyscus > Peromyscus nudipes. The sequence goes on from CABHPH010160871.1 coordinate 80,066, forward strand.
TTATTTACCATCCCAACACGCTGTGACTCAATATCTCTCTTTGTCAGCAATGTCGTGGGCAGTGGCAAGAATAAGTTGTGTAGGATTCATGACTTCAGTGGCAGGAGATGACTCAACCATTAAGAGTGCTTACAGCTCTGCAGAGAACAAGGGTTTGGACTCAGCATCCGTGTGGAAGCTGATACCTGTCTGTAACTCAAGGTCCAGGGGCTTGTATGCACTGTTTTGGCCTCCACAATCCCCTGCACATAAACTCACACAGGAACACATACATACATTCAAGGAGGATAAATGAATAACCAACTTTTTAAAAAGACTCATGACTACAATCTAGTCTACACGTACCTTTACAAGGATATAATCATTGGAACAGATATAGTGTAGAATTTCCTCAGAGGGATGTTTGATTTTTCAAGACACTTTCTTTTACCAAATAAAACCAGCAATGACTTTCAATTAGTCAAAGATGTATGTGAAGGAACAGATTGGTATTTATAAGGACATTATTATTTATCACATACTTGTAAAACAAAATTAGGAAAGGAATAGATTTTATTTGTGCTGTAAAAGGGCCACAGAACTTAGTAGGTCCCCAGACCCTCCCTAGCTCAACTGACTCCATGATAGAAGTATCACTCAGACTATTAAACTCACCACCTAGCAGCACCACCTGCCAAACTGAAGCAAAGGCCTAATCCATCATAGTCCTTATAGTTCTGGGAAAGTCTCAAAATGTACTAACCTTGCTTCTTAGCTTCTGTAGATCTGCTTTCAGCTCACTGTTCTTGGTAACTGAAGTATGTTAACCCAGATCATGGTTCTCATGCTTAAAATCTCACCCTGAGAAAGGCTCAGTGCTACTCTGGGGTCCTGAACATCCAGTGTAGTTCATCTCCAGTTAATAAAGACTTTATTTGACTAAACCTATGTCTGAGCAGTCTTCTCTAGTGAATACCACACAATAGTGCAACACCCTTCCAGGCTCCTTCAATGTCACAGTTTGTATAGAAAAAGAAAGTCAGTCTGAAGGATTTCCCACTGCAGTAAATAAACACTTACCTGTCTCATTGGAAATCTCATTTGCTGGGCAGGGGGTGCAATCAAAACAACAGGCTGCCATTCCTTCTTGATGGAATTTTCTGAATCCAGGGTGACAATCAACACTGCACACAGCAGAGGGCATCTGAGGAAAATCAGACAGATGCTGGGCTAGGAGTTTGACTATTCCTTCAATAGCTATAGCATCTCATCATGTTGAGTAGTTCACAAGTTTATTTCTATACATGACCTGAGTGAACACATTTCTTTCAGTACATTCTATAAGACCACACATGAATATGTGAGAACAAATTGATGAAACGTTGAGGTGCTTCTGAACTACTGAAAGTTCAGGAAGATCTAGGAGTATATGTTGTGTCTCTACTGGAATGCCTGAACTGAACACCTACCCACCCATAGTGTAGCCTAGCTTTGTCAACTTGACACAAAGCAGAGATACAAGAAAAAAGAGAAACTTAATTGAGAAATTGTCTCCATCTAATTGGTCTCTGGTCATATTGGTGACCTATTTTTTTAATTGCTCATTATTCTGGAAAGCACCAACACACTTGGTCCCATTTCTGAATTCTGTGTAGCTGTTTTGAGTTTCTCTCCATGGAGTACAATGTTGTCTATGTTTTATATTATAGAAATTTATTTTGTCAAGAAATCTTTATGTTTTTCAAGGGTGTTTATTTATGTTTCTTTGTTTGCTTTCTCTGAAGGGATGCTGGATATTGATCAAAACCTTTTCTCTATTTTTTTCAATGAGCATATAATTTCTATCCTATCATATTTATGTGACATATTATGCTTGATTGATTTGCATATGTTTAAGTAGGCTTACATCCCTGTAATAAAGTCATTTTGTGTATAGGGACTGATCTTTCTGATGTGCCTTTTGCCAGAATTTACTTGAGAATCTCTACATCCATGTTCATTGATTGGACAACAATTTTCTTCTCTCTGATTCATTTTACCTGGAATGATCTTTTTCCTTTACTGTGGAGACTTTGTTCTTCTTTATGAGTGCAGTGTTTTCCTTCTGAGGAACAGAGTATTGTTTGTTTTTTAAAAAAAATTCCTCGTCTGTGTCCTTTGATTAGAGAGTGGGATTCTTCAAATTCAGTTATTAATGAAAGTTATTTGGTGATTATTGTCAACTGGTGTTTTTGTATGTTTTGATGGATTTCAAACCTTTGCTTTTATGTGCAGTGATGTAGTGTAGTCTATACATTTTTGTGACATCTACTGTTTAACTTAATATTCAGTGTGAAGCAGTGTGACATGTAAAGACACTCTGGAAGTGTCTTCCTTAGTGATGTTCCAGTAGCTATATGTTCTACAATTTTTGTTCACCTTTACAAGTTTTCTTATCTTCCTGAAATTATGAAGGATAGCTTTGTTGGGTATAGTAATTGAAGTTGGAAATTTTGTCTCTGTTTGAAACACATAATTGATACTCCCTCCTTTTAAAGTGTCTATGAATAAAGCTACTGTTATTATGATGGGAACTTTCAATGAAATTGACCTTATCTATTGTAACTTAAAATTCCTCTTTATTCTGCCTAATTCAGATTTTAAGTAATATTCAAAATTCAAAATATCCTTTTCTGAACCTGTCCATTGGGTGCTGTGACTGCCTCCTGTATCTGGATGGCCATATTTCCCCAGCATTTGGTAAAATTTTGGCTGCCATTTTATCAGAAATACCTTTGGTCCTTTCACATGTTGTCCTCCTCCTGTGCCTGTGCTTTCTTAATTTGGTCTTTTACTGATGTCCCCTAAGTCTCTTGTGTTTTCTTCATCCTTCCTTATTGTTTTATCTTTGTCATAGTTTGAATTATAATTCATCTGTCTTCTTTCAAGACTCGATAGCCTGTCTTCTACTTGAGATATTCTCTTAGTAACACGTTTTATACAGTTTGCTGTGTGAATTGTTGTGTCTTTCATTTTCAGAATATTAGTATGAATTCTTCATTGTTATTGTACCTTTATTGAATTTTTGTCACATCTTCACTCTATTCCTTATTATTTGCAAGTGTTTGTTATCTAATTGGATTGTCCTTAGAGGTAATTTGTATGCACTTTGATTTTTTGAACATCCTTACAATTATTCTTTGCAGTCTTTGTTTAGTATGTCATTGAGTTCACTGTCACATAAGCCTATGATTTTATCATTTGGAATCCTGCTGCCTTACTGTTTGCAAGTTTCATCTCTGCATTACGATTTGCATATCTGGAATATAGCACATATTGGGTTGATTTTAGTCCTGCCTATCCTTTTGGTTGATGTTTTTGTAATGTTCAAGTTAGGCCTGGTAGAAGCAGGCTTGTGATTTCATTGCTTGCCTCTGATCTAGTGGTACAGGCCAGTAGCTAAAACTTCATCCCATTTGCTCTGTTCTCTGAACATAATTTTCTCATCACTGTGAAAACAGAATATTAACTCTTGATTCGACTCTATTTGAGCAACTTGAGATATCACTTCAGATTAAGTTTGCACACTTTCCAGAAGTAAACACCTTTCAAATTCAACACACAACACTGTAGAAGGCAATGTAGTTCAGATACTATAAAACCAGACACATCAGAATCAATACCTATAATACATCTTGGGGACATATAATGGATATTTTATTTACAAATTTTCTCAAAGCCAAATTATTATGACTATGAGTGCCGGTCAGACCAATTAAGGAAACAGTATAAATCTTTTTGTTTGTTTGTTCATTTGTTTGTTTGAATGAGTTATGCAAAAATTAAGGTACAAAGAAATGCTCTTCTAATGAAGAATTCCTTTAGAAATTATAATTCAGGGCAGGAGAGGTTGCTTAGCAATCTATCACACTTGCTGTTCAATTCCCCCACTCCTACACTTAGGCTCAAAATTGTCTTCAGTTCCTGGGTATCTTAATCCCTCTCCTGGCATATTTATATAACTCATACTCACATGGAACACAGATATATACAGGCAAAACATCCATATACAAAAAAGTCTAAAAAGCTAATTATAATTAATAAAATATCAAAGGTGGTCCATGAAAATGTGAATATATTGTTAGAGAAGTAGGCAATTTGGACCTACTAGTCAACATTCTTGAATAAAATTATAGAACATAAATTAATGACTTGCATATCTGTTCCTAGTTCCAAATCTTTCCTTACAATTAGTTTCAGTCTTGTCAACATGCAGATTAGAGATTCAACAGAAGAGAAGAAAATCAATGGGCAGCAATCAGAATGGTACCATGAGAATATTGATAACTTTACTGGGAATAATATCAAACATTGGTCATATCTAGTTTTATGTTGGTTTATAAATTAGAGAGTTTCTGATATGATAAAATATATCATATGTTTGTCTTAGGTTTTCAAAAAATTATTAAAAAATCATATTTTTTAAATCTGAAGGGAAGCAACATCACATAGAAATTTACAATTGAGTTTCCGGGCGGTGGTGGCGCATCCCTTTAATCCCAGCACTCGGGAGGCAGAGCCAGGCAGATCTCTGTGAGTTCGAGGACAGCCTGGGCTACCAAGTGAGTTCCAGGAAAGGTGCAAAGCTACACAGAGAAACTCTGTCTTGAAAAACCAAAAAAAAAAAAAAAGAAATTTACAACTGAGTCTTTACAAGATCATCCATCTAATTTCACTAAATCACAGGGAAACCCAAATGGCCCCACTTGACACTGGTTACAACTGTGAGGTGTGCATCAGTACATTTTGGTCAGACCCACCTGTCTACTTCCTGTGGCCCACTCTATCATATCTTCATATAAATGGAGCTGTTGACCATGTGGAAAATATGGCTTAAACTCTCCTATTTTCACCTTAAGTCCAACACCATGGGGGAAATTAGAAATGTGGTAAATGCCATAGTCTGCTTGCAGTTTTTCTTTCTGATTCATATTTATTACATCTCCAGCAGGATTAACAAAGTGCATATTCTTCAGAAATAGGTCAAGCTAAAAGGTAGAAAACATACTTTAGTCTATATTCCATTATTTTAAGTCTGAAAATCTATTCTGATTTCATCCTAAGGCAACTTTATTGAAGGTGACCAAGGGAGAAATTCAATGAAAGCATGTGAATAAATGAAGTCATTGTGTTCCTAGAATTTTAGTTCTCTCAGGGGAAACCATCAAACATAAACATAGACATACATACAAACATCAAACATAAATATGCACACACATACACACACACACACACACGCACACACACACAAACGCTTCCACACAGACACCCATTCACAGGCACACACATAATACAGTCACACTCATTCACACACATACACACTAACACACACATACAAACAGACCTAAGCAATCAAATACAAACACAGATACAGACACACACAGGCACATAAAGACACAAAACACATACAGAGAAACACACTGACTAAATCAATCACAAGAGACATATGTACACACAACAAATATATGCTCATATACACAGTCACTCAATAACACAGGGGAGAGATACACATATATGCAAAGCAGCACATCCATACACACACATACAAAGGCACAGAAATGCATTTAGACACTAACAAAGACACAATACACGTACACAGAAACAAACACAAAGACATAAAGACAATCAGACACAAATATACTCACACACACAGGCACACAAGCAGGTATTAAACTGAATCTCAGCACTATTTCCTGTGATATTGCTCTGAGAGAATCAAGAGGGATAAGGTCCCCAAGACTACAGTGGGGTCAGAATTGGGTGAGTACACTTATACAAACCATCCCTTATAGTGAACACCACATACATGACAAATACTGGTTCCAGCATGTGAGAGACTCTTAAAGAATATAACATTGATGACACCAAGTACCATCCATTGAAAGATACAGTACCTGTGAGCAGTCAGAATCCAGTGCTCTCAGAGTGTTGATTGGCTGGTTTTCTATTTGTTGAAGAAGCATTTCATGAAGAGCATGGGCCATAGCATACACAGAATTGTATAAATCATAACCATCATCACTAAAGGCCATGTCAAAACTCTGCAGCATTAACCATTCTAGTGAGACGTTCGATGAGCAGTTCTCCAGTGTCTTACAGTTAGATGTGGAGGCTTGACCGCTAAAGTACATCCACTCCAGTCCTGCCAGGAATATGTCTGTATATTTGGAAGGGTTCAATATCTGAACATAATTTTTAAAACCAGAAATCTCAGCATGGTGGTGTGCAAAAGCAAGAGTCCCATGGAATGAGTCAAGGGTGAAGTCTCTCTTACTTGTAGTGACATCCCACTGTGAAGTGGAGACCCATATTCTCTGTATACCCTGTGATATCCACAGTCTAAAGCACACAGCTAGAGTACTGCCTGTGTCACCATAAATGATAACAACATTTGTGGATGATGTCTCAATTTGGCTGTTATACACTTCAGCTCTTGACGTGTATAACTCCATATTGACTGGGATCACCATCACGAAGGCTAAGCAGACTCTTTGGACTTCACTTTCTCCCCTCAGATCTGAGAGAAATTGGAGACCCTGGTCATCATCTGAGATGGCCAGCCCAGCCCAGTTCCAGTTGAAGTGAAACATCAAAGAGACCATGGCCAGGGCCAGAGCTGTGTCCTTGGGGGCCATCTGATACAAATTGGGAAATTGTTCACGATCACTCAGGATAGGATGGAAAGGTCCATAGGTGAGCTGAAGGACATGAAACACAGGGAGCAGCATGAGGTAGAGGATTGTCAGAAATCTCAATGAGAGCCCTGAGGTGTGTGAAGCACCAGTTGGAAATGACAGGAAGGCAATTTTCCCTATTACTACAGTTACACTACACTGTTGGAAACCTGAAAAAATCACATTTCTACAATTTGTTCAAGGAAAATCCCCTTGACTGCTAATTCTTCTTCTCATCTATATATCCAACAATGAATTGTAATGTCCCATTGAGTGCCTGATTAATCACCCTTGAAGCTGATTTACATGAAAGTGAAGCCAATCTCCCCCTTATACTCTCCTTAGCATAGGCTATCCCAACTAAGGAGAAAGATTCCATACTTTCCCACGCAAATAACCTCACCTGTAGATATTTGTTGAGCTGGATAAATGGTGTCACCTTCATTGATGTTGATGACATTGGTCCTGTAATTGCTACTATACATTTAGTCTCATCTTCACAGATGTAGTTAAGGAGAAGACTATGCATTTCTGTAAAAATGTCTCTGAAAGTTTCATATCCCTGTTTATCATCATAATTGCTAGAGAAGAAGCCAAATACAAGAGACACATTTGGTAGAAGATACAGACTCCTGTTGATTTCTTCCACAGCAAAAGCAAAAGGCAGAACAAACTGGTAGTTTCGAGTTGGTATTCTGAAAATAAGGGCACAGGGTTTAGTATGGATAAGGCTCTATAGATGGATGCTTCGTAGTTAATACAAAGACTATCATGCATTTTATGTCTTTCCAGATATAGCTTGACAAATTCCCCAATGTTGTAAGGTTGGAAAAACACGAGATGCTTGGGAGCTTGAAAAAAAAACTAAAAAGTTAATGAGAGTGGTTGTCACAAAAATAAGAAATGTGTTCTTGTCAACTTTGACAGAGAATTTCACCTTGGGTATATGAGTACTGGACGTACATTTGATAAAAGATATGTGTGTGTATGTATCTGCAGGGGACTTGAGAATGCAGTTCTCATGGGGGCCAGAAGAGGAAGCTGGATCCGTCAGGGATGGAATTTTAAGTCGTTTTAAGGTGCCTGCCAACATTGTTGGTTGAAACTGAACTCAGGTTCTTTGATAGCACAGCAAGTGTTCTTAACTGCTAACCTGTGTCTACAGCCTCAGTTTATTACTTCTTTCTATATTCTATATATTCTTCAGTCTCATATACACAGTAGATATTTTTGCATGTGTTTGTAGGCAGCCTCTTACCTTGCTCATAACTTTTGTGAATGCAGACAAATTTAACTTTTTGCAATCACAGTTGTTAATTTGTGGTCTTATTACCTGAATTATTCGATATATTTAAATGTTTCCTCCATGTTGTCTTTATCAGTTTCATGGTTTTGGGTCTTAAACTAAAGTCTTTGATCCATTTGGACTTGATTTTGGAACAGGACAATGGTTGGAAGATATGTCTTTTCAACCTCTGGTTGGCAGTTTTTCCACTAGCATTTCTTGAGTAGGCTGTCTCTTCTCCATGTTATATATGGGGGGATTGCCTACTATTAAATTGAATTTTTCCTAGAGTTTATTTTGATAATGTTTTTCTCCTCTCTTAATTTCTTCTGGGTCCTCCCAACTCCCTACCCACCTACCCCTCTATTATTTTTCACTCTATTTTTCTTTATAAACAAATGAAAAAGAGTAAAATAAAAAGGCATAAAAAACCACTAAAGAGTTAGGGGATTTATCTCAGTGAAAGAGCACTAGCCTAGCAAGTGCAAGGCCCTGGGTTCAGTCCTCAGCTCTGAAAAAAAAATAAACCACAAAAATGAAAATCAAAATAAACATCAAAAACCAAATAGACATCTGTTTCTGTAAGTCGCTAGGTGAAGCCTCTCTTAAAACAGTTGGACTAGACATCAAATTATGAGTATAGCAGAATATAACCAGGAATCCTTTCATTGACTTTTTTGGCATTCATGTTTGGTTCTATCCTAGGTCTCTGGGATATCCCACTTCTGAGTCCTGGCTCGCATGAGGGAACTCCCTCTCAGGGTATGGGTCTCGAGCTGTGCCAGTCATCTCTTGGTCACTCACACAATTTCTGCACCATCTTTACCCCAAAAATATCATGTAGGCTGGACAAATTGTAACAGCCAAGCATTAGCAGAGCATGGGAAATCCTGCAGAAGGTGCAGGGGAATGATTGTAGGACTCAGTGATGTCAAGGATACCACAAGAAAACCCACAGAATCAACTAACATGGGCTCAGAAGGGCTGAAAGGACAACCACAGAGCCTATATGTATGGTGATATTTTCTTTTGTACCAAAATGTTATTTGTATGTTAATAAATAAAGTTGCCTGGGGGTCAGAGCTATTAGCAGGCCATAGGAAAGCAGGGCAGTGGTGGTGTATGCTTGTGATCACAGCACTTGGTAGACAGAGCTAGGTAAGTCTCTGTGTGTTCAGGGATACAGCCAGCATTGAATACACATGCCTTTAATCTCAATACCAACCATAGAACACCTGGAGGTCTATACAGACAGGCCATGATGAGGCAGTCCTGTGGTTGGGTTTACAACCAATGAGAAGGCAGAACAGAGACTATATAAAGACTTTAACACAGGAAGTAGCTCCTCCTTCGGAGAGGTAGTACCACTGCAGGAGGAAGGGTAAGGTTTTAGCTCTTAGCTCTGACCTCTTGGCTTTCTTCTTTGCATTGGTTCTGTGTTTCTTATTTATAAGATGGTTGGTTACATCTACATATGGCGCCCAACGTGACAAGAATCCATTAAAAACCGCTTGGCTTGGCTTGGCGGCAGGTCCGGTTTCCAGCCTGAGTGGCCCAGCTGCCTAGCTCAGGCCTGGGTCTGACTGACCCACAGCTGTTGCTACTTGCTTAAAGCTAGTGTTACAAACAACTCAGGCCTTCCCTGCCGAACAGGACCCCTGCCTGTAAAGCTAAGGCTTGACTTGGCTCAAGCAGCTACACCTTTTTGCACTCTCTCTCTCTCTCTCTCTTCACACCTTGAACACCAGGTGGCTGTTTTGAAATTCTCTCGGATTTCTACTGTTCTACAAAGACTTGGTAAGTCAATTAACATATCTATTTAAAAGAGAATTTTTTTCTACATTAAAAAAATGGGCTTTATGTGTACATTGGAAGAAAATTGGGTTTGTTTGAAATTTTAGGCATTCTGACAATGGAACAACTATATGAGAAGATTAATATTGATAGAATTATTCAGTTTATTACTTTTCTTATCCTCATTGTACTATTTAAAAAGATAATCAGATCCTGCCCCGGACTTCCCTTCTGGACAAAGGTGAGTGCCCACCCTCATCCTAGATCCCGTCCCTGGGCACCAGCCACCCCTGGGAAGACCTGCCCACCTTGGCCCTCAGCCTCTGGCCAGCGGGCAGGCTCCCTTCTACCCCCACCCCTACCGGGAAGGGCCCCCTTCTCCAAGATCCCCTGCAGTCTCCAAGCCCTGCCCCCAAGTCCATCATACCCAGAGACCCCCGCCACTTCCTGAGACTTAGAGACCAGCCCCCAGCTCCTATCCTGCCCCAGACTTCCCTTCTGGACAAAGGTGAATGCCCGCCCTCACCCTAGATCCCGTCCCTGGGCACCAGCCACCCCTGGGAAGACATGCCCACCCTGGCCCCAGCCTCTGGCCAGCGGGCAGGCTCCCTTCTACCCCCACTCCTACCGGAAAGGGCCCTCTTCTCCAAGATCCCCTGCAGTCTCCAAGTCCTGTCCCCAAGTCCATCATCCCCAGAGACCCCCGCTGCTTCCTGAGACTTAGAGACCAGCCCCCAGCTCCCATCCTGCCCCGGACTTCCCTTCTGGACAAAGAGACCCCCGCCACTTCCTGAAAATTAGAGACTGGCCCTCAGCTCCCATCCTGCCCTGGACGTCCCTTCTGGACAAAGAGCTGGCATCTTGCCTCTGAAGTCCCATCTGGACAATAGCTCCCATCCTGCTTTGGCCTTCCCATCTGGACAAGAGCTCCCAACCTGCCTCGGACTTCCCATTTGGACAAGAGAGAGAGACTTCCCAAATCTGTCAGCTCTTTCTGCACCAAGTGCGCTGATAAGACCAAGATCGAACACAAGGAGATGGGCAGATGTCAAGGCAGAAGTACATACAACAAAATGAAGAGCAATACAGCATCACCAGAACCTAGCCCTCTTCCAACATCTAGAGCTGATCATCAAAAATTGGAAGAAGCAGAAGAAAACAGCCTTATGAATAACATCATGAAGAAGGTAGGGGCTTATATAGAGGAACAGACAAAAAAATGGCAAGAACGCTGTAAAAACCTAGAGGAAAGGACAATTAAAGTAGAAGAAAACAATAAATTCCTGGAAGAAAACAATAAAGCACTGAAAGAAAGCCATGAAAAAGCAATGAAACAGGTCCAAGACCTGCAAAGGGAAATAGAAAAAATGAAGAAGACACAAACAGAGGGAATGCTGGAAATAGAAAATCTAAGTAAATGATCAGGAACTTCAGATGCAAGTATAACCAACAGAATGCAAGAGATGGAAGAGAGGATCTCTGGTGTTGAAGATAAGGTAGAAGAAATAGATTCATCAGTCAAAGAAAACACTAAAGCCAACAAAGTCATGACCCAAAATGTCCAAGAAATCTGGGACACCATGAAAAGACCAAACCTGCGAATAATAGGGAAAGAAGAAGGAGAAGAATACCAACTTAAAGGCACAGAAAATATATTCAACAAGATCATAGAAGAAAACTTTCCCAACTTAAAGAAGGAAATGCCTGTGAAGATACAAGAAGCCTATAGAACACCAAACAGACTAGACCCCCAAAAAAAGTCCCCTCGCCACATAATAATTAAACAACTAAACATACAGAATAAAGAAAGAATATTAAGAGCAGCAAAGGAAAAAGGCCAAGTGACCTATAAAGGCAAA